>JABSTR010000201.1:0-97644 GCA_013339765.2 Haemaphysalis longicornis
TTCCTATGTGGCAGGAACATCAGACGGAACCTCTAGAGAGCAAGGGCAGACGTCCTGGCACCCTGTTGTATCTGGCAGCCTTTCCAAGAAGGAATGCTGCCAGATACAACATAAAAATAAGTTTGTGTCTTGCGTTGAGAACGTCTTCTATGCTCATTCCATTCTCTTGCGGAAAAAGTACGTCGGCCAGACTTCAAGGTGCCTTAACGTGCGCCTTTGTGAACACCTCAGGAATGTTCAAAGCGCCCACACTGAACGCCTGAGCGCACATTGCAAGGATTGTGGCCTTCGTAAGGACTTTTTCCCTCTGTACACAGAGTGTCGAATCATTTTTAGGAGCAACAATCAATTAAAGAGAGGTCGTAGAAGCCGCCGAAATGGCCCGTCTTGGTGACGCATGCGTCAGCATGCCGCCCCTCAGCCTTTCAGAAAGAACTGGGTTATCTGTTCACCGCGGGGGTGCTCCCCACGACCTCACTTCCCAGCCTGGCGCTCGGCCCTTGTTTGGGCTAAACGCTTGGGAAGATCACCCGTCTTGCACGGGAATCGCCCCTAGGAAAGGGGGGGGTTGCGAAAACGCAGGAACTTTTTCTGGTTTCTTTTTTTTGCGAGGCAGTGAATCACAGTAAAATGAACTTAAACCGCACCTCGCGAAATCTTCCCTGTTGCAACTTCCCAGGGATCTTGAATTCAGGTAAGTATCCGCCACGGTGGGTCAGTCGCTAAGATGTTAATCTGATCCCAAGGGCGTGGGTTCCATTCCGGCCACGGTGGACGCTCTTCAGGTGGAGCAGCAAAGCGAAAGCACCCGTGTGTCGAGCTTTCTGCGCACGTTGAAGATTCGCAGGTGTTTAAAAACCCGGAGCCCTCTTCTACGGTGTGCCTCATATCGTAGAACTCCATAATTGAAAATAACTTTTCGCGGCAATGGAGCCTGCCATTTGCAAGTTCTTACCCGAAATCAGGTCACTTTTAAGCAGGATGAAGTTGCTAATGTGAGGCGTACGCGTTCCGGCCGGTTGGTTACAATAGATAATGTCTATTCAGCCGTCCACAAAAAACGGCGTGACGTAGGTTAGCAAAGCGCAAGCCAGCATTGTCACGGCTTTTGTATTTTGAGTAGTTTGTCAATGCCAGCCAATTTCTATGCACCTTCGGTAGCGGTAAAAAAAGTTAACCTTATAACTTGGGCCCTCGAACGTTTCGAAGCGTCGAAATGACGAAAGCACACACCGCCAATTCGTCAGACGGAAAGCCCCTCCCCCCCCCTCCCAATAAGAAAAAATCCCCGGATCAAGATGGCTGGTTTACGGAGAGTAAACGAAATGGAGACTAGGACCCGAGGAAATTTGTGCGGGAAACGTCCAAGGCCTTTTTTATGGTGGCAACAGCGTTGTTGGCGGTCGCGGTGTTTCTGACGTGGCAGTGTGCGGGGCTCCACTGCGACTACTAAAGAGGGCCGACAGCCGGGCACTCCTACATTGCGTTTCCAAGCCGCTGCAGGCGTGGGACTTTCTATTATACCTAGCGCCGTCTTGTACACTGCCACAATCTCGTTAATCAACTTCAAAAACGAGCTTTCAATTTGACCTTTGTGGTCAAGGAGGGTAGCGTCGCGGCTTCTAACAGATAAGTCCATAGTTCGAGTCCAGCTGTTCTACCGTCTTCTTACTTCGCGATTTTGGTTCATTGGAAATATACTTCCTTAGATCTATGCTACGAAATACGCTAGCAAATAACGGCAGTTTAGTTGCGTTAAGGTAGGTTTCGCGGTGGGCAGAGCAGCCTGGGACCACGTTCAATTAAAGTTCTGTATCGCACCGGATCGAATGATCTGCATTGACTTGGAAAGTAACTATCGCTAGGGCGACAAGCGTAATTTATTGCGTTGCAGTCAAGCTATACACAGAAAAAAACTGGCGTAACAGGTGACGTGGTTCAGAGAGGGTCAGCGGTGACGTGAGGCTAGCGGCCCTGCTACAGTAGCCGCTCAAGGTGATTGGGCATTGGAGATGTCAGCTGAATAAATCCAGAGCGTGTTCACAATTCCCAAATTTAATCAGAATTTCAGCATGCTCCGACTCTCGCATACCCACTGAACGGGATTTGCCAGTGGCGACGACAACTGTATTCACAGGGTTTCACCAACTACCAATGGCTGCGACGTCAACATTTGCCCTCCAAAATATGTTTTCACACTCAACCGAAAGTGGTGCTCCCGCACCATGCCATCGCACAGGGAGGTTTGCTGTCGCTATATAGTTGTTCTGAAGTTTTGTGAAGAGTATGTCTGCTACCCCAGGCAACAACATCTAAGGAGCAGCTAAATCTCGTTTAAAGAAGCCGTCTGTTGTTCGTGAGCGTAATCTTCACCGTGAGGAAAAAAGAACAGTAGTATGAACGGCCCCAAATCATGTATATCGTGTTTCAACATCTCATTATGCATATTTTAGCATCGCTATAATTTACAGCACCCATCAAAGCTAGGTAACAGCGCTTAAGTTCTGGGCCCTTGGTCATTTAAATGTCCATAAAAAGTGTGGATTATACTTGTTCAAAACGCTCCTGAAGCACGACGAAGCCCTATGGGTACGACTGGGTCTAATACGTGCAAAGAATCGCTCGCTGCGGACCCGCAAACACCCCTTCCGTAGCACACCCGTGGTTTCAGTAGACTTAAAAAGAAAGAGCACGCATGCCCAATCCTCATAATACGAATGGCAGAAAAGGGTACCATCATGTTACGACAGTTTCCAAGTTTTTGCTTATGAGTAAACGCGATCTTTTGATAGAGCTTAAATCCAATGCCTGTTCTGTTTTAACTGCGTAGGGCGGTCCATTTAGTCGTAAGCAAGGTTCTGGTGGATTATGCGCTGCTACTAAACGATGATTTCTGTTTTTGGATTTTCCTTAACAGTCTTTTCATCAGCCCACTTTAACAGTTTGGTTGCCCTAGTTATATCCCCTTTTTACAGATTGAAAGGGGTCATAATTTACAACTGCATGCTCTCTACGTGGGCAGGAAAAGCGAACTTGGGTAACATTTCTCTTGCGAGTTATTTAGCAATAAATAGGGTGCAGACAAGTACTAGGCCCTCCGGCACACCCTTTTCTTACTTACCTTTGCGTTGACGAGAGTTCTTCGTGAAACTTTCATCTCACTCCTATCATTCAACATCGTCTACGTTGTTATCAAAATTTTCCGAGATTTTGATGTCGTGCAGGATGTCATGTTTCCCATTTTCTTAGTAAGCCATTTCAGTGTTGAAGAGAATAGACAAACTGGGCTGTTTGCGGACGAAACTGCCTTTCACATAAGATTTATTTGGTAGAAGATGATGTGCACTAGATATCCCTACCTGAAAGCTCACCTGGCAGCCATTGAGTATACCATGATATTATACAAATTTCATGAGTGGCCTATTGATCATTTTTTTCTAACATGCGCACGGCGCTGGCCGGTGTAATTTAGAGACAAGTTTTGCGGCAGTATGGGATTTTTCTTTCCTAATTTCCGGCCGGAAAACTTTTCCTGCCTGGGGTAGGCGTGCAGCCTTGCATATTTTATTGACACAGAGATTACTATCAAGAGCACCTACGTAAATGAGCCACCGCCACGCTCTGAAGCTCTAGAAGTGCTTAGCGCAATCATAAGGTGCGGAGGAAACATTGAACTATACGCAGCGTTTTTGAACTGCTTTTGAAGAAAGCAGGTGTGCATGGTAAGCTTGCATTTTTACTACCAAGATGGGGACATAGAAGTATGGACAAAAGAGGCGCTGAAGGACAAAACAGAGCTATATATAGGCATCATAAATATTTTTGTCCACAAATTGGGCTTTGCAGGACGATCTGTTAACTGAAGGGGTGAGTTTGTAAAGTGGAAGAATCAGGCACACGTTGAAAGTTCTGCACCATGATTGCGTAGTTTGGAAGGATATCGCAATGGCGCTAACAAGAGCACGTACGTGATTTGTGCGCGGTGTCTTTCTATCCAATTGAAAACCTTGATTTTTCTGCGAGAATTTTTTTAAGCATACGAAGGGCCTCCAGCTGTCCTGTTTGCCCTGATGATAAATGCATGTTCTCCTCGCTTTCGCGCGCACAATACAATTGGGGGTTTGTGAGGTTAGGTATAAGGGAAATGTGCTATTGTGTTTTCCTAGTGTGGAAAACCACTTGATGTGCTGTCAAGAGATAAGTTATCCGTTTTGTTCGCGGGGTTTCCGCATTCTATTCTTAAACACACGTGTTTCTGGGTTAAAGGTTGTTTAAGAAAACAAACACCTCAAGCTGTTTGTTCTTACGTGGCGACAAATGTTTTCGCAACCGCTTCTGGGTGCCTGAATGAGGTTTTCTGCACTGGTGTATAAGCGAAGTACCCTCCAGGCCTTATTCTGCACTTTTTGTGCATTCCTAGACTCTTATTCAGACCAGGCTGCAAATGTCACGTGTCATGCAGGACGTCGGAGGATTGGCTTTGCGGCTGAATCCGTAAAATTTGAGGTAGCGAAGATAAGAGTTTGGTGAAATTGTCCGCAAGAAAAATTTTAAATATTTCAAATCGTGCGTTCTCGCACAAGCTGCCGTAAACTTTCATGTGTGATAAAACTATCCGAGAAATCACCTACGCGTTTCAAGGTGACTGAGAAATGGTCAGTTTAATAAGTGCTTAAGTCACTTTCCAGAGAAAGGGTGGAAAATAACGGAAAAACTGATTCCCAAAGTCACGTCGGAGTAAGTGTGGCGTAAAAACATGGCATTTGCTGAAAAACCACTTACAGTGTATGGGCCTGCTCTCTATACGGCATGCCAAGGAATGAGGCACACTGCGGTTGCGTGAAAGAACTCTTTACTTACATCTTCCACGTCGCTGTCGCCCGTCCGGGCATACACATGCACGCATCAGCAAAAACACTCTTCGTCCCGAGCCTCAGTCCCCGCGCGCGCAGTTCTTCACCGCCGCTCCTACGCGTCCACTAGCCCCATCCCTCGGGCGTCGGCGTCTCCAAGTCTTGCGGCCCGGTGGCCGCACGGAAGGCGAGGAGGGCGAGGGAAGGGAGCCCATGGCGAGGGGCTCCAGCAACACCCTCTAGGCCAGAAGGTGTCGTGCCAAGGCGCTCCCCACAAGTGGCAGCGGGAAGCATCGATTATACCAAAGGGAATTCTGATGAGCAGCAATAATGCAGCAGCGCCTTGATACATTTTTTTATTAGTTATGGGTGAGGGTGAAATGAAGTAATGCTTCGGCGGCGCGCACCTGTGGGTTCTGGCGTCCGCGGCGCTGTGCCTCAGGAAGTGATGGTTTTCGCCTCACAAATTCGTTTCAGCAAGCGGAGAATGTCTCGCGCGGCCTTGGCATACCACCCTCCCCCAAACACCTTAGCAATAGTTTCCTCCTCCGCTTTCCTGATCACCCTATCTAGGGGGTCAACTTCATTCACGCGGTTACAACGAGGCCGACAGCAAGGAATGACGCGAAACCACAGGAGGAGACGCTTAAGAGCGGTCCACTGTAAAGGATCCTTTCAGAAAGAAGTCTAAAATCTGGGATGGGAGAAAACGAATAGCCATTCACGCAAAAAGGGGGAACAAGCGTCTGCCTTCGTTTTATCTAATGACACGCTGTTTTGCTCTGATATCTAGCCACAATATTTCCTGCAGTAGTAACCAGAAATACCGCTGTCTCCACACACAATTGAATTGAACATAGCTCGCTACTACCGCATGACTGGTGCGCGACTCACATACTTCTTTTGCCGTGCGTTGTGGCAAAGGTGCGGAGGAAGACGTTTCTGTTTTTTCAGCGATTTTGACTCCACTTCGAACTGCGCATCCATCAAAAAATCGCACAAAAGGCACTCTGAGTAGCTGCGGTTCCTTCGAATCATCAAGTGGTTCTTTTCCACAGGCCGAAACCCAGAGCCCGTAGTTTGTGGCACTGCGTGTACCCCTTAGGTAGTTATTGCAGCCAGCTTTTAAACGCTGCCTTTTCCATACAGTGGGCTGTAATTTGAAGTTCGTTTGTTTCTTTCTCAAGCGAAAGAAGAACGTGGCAAAAAATATCAAAGTTTTGTGCCTTGCTATACAGTGGCACCCGATGCCTTCCATGCTTGCGGAAACTGGGAGAACAATTTGTATTTAAAGAATGAAGTTTTAACTGCCAATGTTCACGAAAGATAACTTCAGAACACACTGAAGAATGCTGAAGCTATTTGTGATGAAGGTAATGCGGTGTTGCCAAATCGGAGACATGAGCAGTTTGAACGATCTGTAGTAGAAGCACCCACAACTACAGCGGAAGGGCCCAGTCGAGTGCCAAAACATTTCCAAGTTTTGCAGTAGAATAAAAATTCTAATAATAAAAATTACAGTAGTTTCTTCTAAGTTTTATTTTACTGTAAAAAAGAATAGTAAAACACGCAACAAAGATTCCGTTGATTACTAAATAACTCAATGCCCCAAAAATAAGGTTCCCAAGAAAGCACAAAAGTTTACATGGTGCTAAAGAGGCACGACCTCGGAATATTTTTCAGTGTTATCACGACTGCGTAGTGTCATTTCTCATCAGTTACCGACTATAGGAGCAAGTTATTTCACGATGCGTAAACGCTTCTTGGAGCTGGGTGTACCCTAAATTTAAAAGTGCCAACTTAAATCACACTGAAAAATTTTATATCTTTAGAACTGAGCAAAAGAAAGCACTATTCACTTTTTCCCGCCTCACATATGCTATTACGGTGCAAAAAAGGGTGTATATGGAAACAAACCACAGAGAAAAATGTTTCTGCCGAGCACTGCGTGCTCTGTTACTAACAGAAATAAAATTAGGCATTCTAAGCATGCAAGACATTTTTTCAATTACCTCATCCCAATTTATCATTCTCATCACTTGCTGGAGGCACAATCCGCACGACCATAACAGAGAACTAGGGGAAAACTTCAAACTTGAAGTTTAGCTTGTCTTCGGCAACAAAGCCTATTCCTTCCAAATCACCGACAAGAATTTTTCTTTCTAACAACACACCCTTGTTCTTAGGTCCAGTAGGCAGCTGGAATCCTGGGACGGCATGCATTCCAGTGTCCAAAGAGACCGATATTGTCTTCTCGGCGTCTGTAGGATGAAGCACCTTAAGGCACAGCTTTTTTGTCACCGGCCAGGTCAGCAGATGGTCATATGCACCCTTGTGCACCTGAATTACGAAACGAAGTGCCTGAACACCTTCTTTTGTCACTATCAGTATTCCCGGGAGGAATGAGTATCCGTAGAAATACTTTGGTTTTTCTGCAAAGACCTCAATCTTACCCTCTAGGTTAGCAGTGTTTTTAGTTTTTGTCCAGTCAAAAATGCTCCATTTCAGAGGCTTCGAAACTCTGTGGGTATTTTCTAAAATGGCATTGGATGCAGTTACCAAAAGGCAGAGTTTTTCGTGAACTTCTGCTCTAAATCGCTCTAATTCATCTGCACTCGCCGGTCTAACTTCTGCGTGTCTGAGCACCGCCTCATTAACTCCAGTAATGTTTCCTTGTTCCTCTGTGTCGGGCTGCGACCCAAACAGCAAGGCTTTTGTTTCACTGTTTATATTGACGTAGGCCGGTTTTTCCTCGTATTCGTCAGCGCTGCACTTCCACCACGTTTTAAACTCCTTCATCTGTTCATTCATCTGCTGCAAGTATTGCTCTACTGCAGCTACCTGCTTGTTAAGCTGCAAAGCTGCCTCTTGTATTTCCGATAAAGCCATAGAGCTAGCTCGGGAGTTTTCTTTTACCATTTCGCCCAAAGAGCTGAGTGTATCTGCTACTCCCCCTTCGGTGGCCGTAACAGTACTTGAGCATTCCATGCTCTTAGCGAAGACCTCCAGTTTCTCTTGCAAGTACTCATGCAAAGATGATAACCTCTGTTCTAGTTGTCCTAACATCTCCGTGGCCCGACAGATATCACTGTCAGCACTCTTCGTGGCAATGGTTTCGCCGGCACTCGGGCTGCAGCAGTCCGCGGAGCCCAAGTGCTTGATGACATCTTTGTGAGGAATTCGCTTGTGGCAGCGCAAGCAGTCCACAGGATGAAGGTCACACTCTTTGTCGAAATGCTCAAGGACTTCGCACGCCGATCCCACAGCACTGCAGCCAGTTGGCGCGTTCCAGCACTGAATCTGCGAAGATAAACAAAAAACTACTAACATAAACCGTTACGCATACCACCGCGAAAAATGACTTCCCCAACCTTCACGCAGAACTCACGGTGGAAAAGTTCACCCAATGCAAAAAAGTAAAAGTACGCATAATGTCTTTTTAGGAGAACAAATTGTTACGTTTGTTTAATATTAAAGTTAATGGAGCATTACACCTAAGCATGCTGAGTTACATACGTCGTTGAATTCCCGTTCCAGCCTAAAGTAACACGGCCTTCGCGACATACACAAATTTCTCACTTAATGTCTATCCAGTTTTTACCAAGGAAGGGGGGGTTCCTTAGGGCTGCTTTCTAGAACCGTGCTCTTAACTTCTTGCGTGCCTGTACGTAGGAAACATATTGTATCCAGAAGTCACATTTTAATGCTCTGCTAGCGCTTGTAAAGTGCCAAATCTCTACAAGGAAGTACGAATGAAGCGCACAGTGTCCGGATGTTTGTGTGTTAAAAGTTAGTGAACTGTGGGCATTCTTGTTGACGTACTTTCCAGCTGCTCCGCCACTGATCAGTGTGAAAGTTAAAAAAACATAGTGCAAACTCCCATCAGCTTGCTGCGTGCTTGGCTCACGTTTATACTAAGTAACAGTCACGGTTGATGGGGCTTAATTGGTGACCCATGCGCCTTTAAAATAAAGTTCTAGTTCAAAGAAAGGAAGAAAAGGTTATACGTCAAGCCCTGCGCTGACTACAACTTCTATCTTTTGCAAGCTTCCCTCTTTGATCCGCAGTAAGGGCTACACCATAACGTTCAAAAATTCCTCCACTCATCAGAGATGTGATAAGTTATCTGTTTTGCCTTTGTCAACCCGTTAGGTAAAGCGCTCTATCTTTTGGCAGCTTCCCTCTTTGTTGCGCAGTAGGGGCTACACCATAACGTACAAAAATTCCTCCACTCAACAGAAATGTGATAAGTTATCGGTTTTGCCTTTGTCAACCCGTTGGCTAAAGCGCTCTGCGTTATGATGCTGGGTAGAGGCGGGCAGGTCCGATTACAACAGCGGAGGCCATTTATACAACGGAGGCGAAAGACGTAAACCACCGCGGGATGAGAAATCGTCGCACCTTCACCATCAGGTAGTTTAAATTGATGCGTAGGCTGCCACTACAGCGGGGCTAACATCCAAGGTTGAGCCTCGGAGCGCAAACTCTAAAATGTTAAAACCCTGCTTGGTTTTTATGCCTTTCATATTCTCTCGTTGCTGACGTTCATATTCTCTCGTTGCTGACGTTCATATTCTCTCGTTGTTCGTTTCATATTATCTGGTGTTGGCTCAAGATGCGGTGCTTAGGGGTAAAGTCGTTTATAGAGTGCACAGCTGCGGCATTTTGTCCTGCACTTCGCTTTCTTTCTTCAACTATGACCTTTTGTGGATTCTTTGCGTACACACCGAACATTCGAACATTCTACGCTTATGACCTGGAACCCAGCACTAGCCTTAGTAATACACGTTCCCCTTAAAAGGCCGCAACACAACACTCATGGTGCCTGCGATGGCATGAAAACCGGCGCCATGCCCGCAACGCTAAAAGTTGTTAGATTCAAAGTGCTTTAAACCACTTTCCTGAGCTATTATTGCACCTGGACCAAAATCGCATAATAAGATAATAAGATAACAGCATAATAAGTTTCGCATTACAGCCAAAAACTTCATTCAAGATTTAAGGAAAGCTAACATTTCAGTAAATGTGTCAGGAACCTTTCCGTACTAACACAATGTCTTGCTTTCTACATACATTGTTTGAAAACATACATCAAAATAACAACAAGCAACATAATCACACATGCAGGCATGGATCTGTAACTCAAGAAAGCTACGAAATAGTCTCCACTTTAGTCAATTATGGCAAGAAGCCATTACCAAAGTGTCATACGAATAAAACATTGTAGTGATGATCTTGTACCAGCTACTAATATCGCACAGAAAAATTACCGACGTCACCGTCACGTTACTTACCGTGGAAAATCACATTTCAGGGGAATAGGGGAACGAGTGTTGAATACTTGATAAACCTCATAAACCCAAGCCACCCTGCTAAGCATCGAAAGAGGACCTCGTTGCATTGGTGGCCACGGACGACAAGCCCTTATCAAAAGCTGAAGAGGCGAGAAAGAAGCTTGTGCAATGACCCTCAAGAAGCAAAGCTGCAGCGTAGGACAGCCGCATTGATACGTCCGGTTACTGGGAATCTAAAGAACGCCCACATGCAGTGTGACACACCCCATGAGAGTAGACAGCGTATTAGTAGGGCCGATGTATGTTTACCGATATATGACAGCCCATGTTTCGGCGAAACGTTTAGTAAAGCTCAGAGTTTGGCGACGAGATGGTAATCAGAAAACGTAGGCATTTTACAAAAATCGTGGATTGGAAGTACAACTGTTTTAAATGTTTTAATTTATAGTATTGTTAGAAAGGTTCAACCATTCATGTTAGTTTTAAGAAAAGGGTTGCAATATGGCCGCAGGTGCCAGCAACCAGTTTACCACTGCCAAAGATAAGAAACGTCTTCTATAAGATTTCAAGCAAATTTCATCGCAGTGCAAAGTAACCACGCGCAGAGCGAATCAAAGGCGCCTCCTCCAAACATCATGGACACGCTTGCTGAGTGTACTAAACTGAATCTGCTTAACTCAGTTACAAGTTTTTCTAAACTGCACGGAACACATTGAAACTATGGACCAATATGAAACGCAATCCAGAAATGAGCGCAAGGAATTAGCGAGCATTACCTGCGGGGCGTGACCTAAATAGGACAGAGAGAGGTAACGGAATCCTTGGAACCTTATTATGTACTTCAACGTGATCTACTTTGAATTTACACGGCCGTTCATTCTACGCACAACTGTTGACTGGAACGCGTTACTATGACGCATTGCTAACTTCATGGATACTGTCAATTTCCATGATTTAATACTCGCGCAAGCGGCGATCTTGAATCGAATCTGTCACTTTTTATAGTGAATAATGTCTATTCCACACATTCCTGTTCCTGTACTGCTACCGTAATTTTTTTGTTTCTTTTGTTTTACCTAGAATACCTTAGATTTTTATTTTTCACGCACACGCGTTGAAAGGGGAAAAAATCCTGGGGTTCAAAATTTGAAGCGCATATCGGGAAAGGGAAGAAGCAGCGACCCCGGAAGTGACAAGGCCACCGCCTCACGTGCAATGCGAGCCGCCTCGAAGGCCGGAGGTGCCGACAGGAAAGAATAGAATCTAAATACAGACTAACAAAACCCGATTTTACAAATTTTCCGATCTTAAGAGCAAATTCGGATTCCCCCGCCGGAGCCTGTACGGCTCAATGCTTCTATGAACTCGAACTAAGGAAATAGATTCAGCGCCATTCCCGATTTAACGAAGATTTCGAGAAACGGACACATTTAAAAATCATGCAACCCTCCGTCAAACGACGAATGTGGTTGAATGAAACGAAGCTTTGTCGTGTCAGATTCCTTGGTTGTCGCCTAAGGTTTCGAAACTGCTCTGACATGGAGCAATGGATAGACACCGGCTTCATAACGCGAGATACTCGAGATTGTTTGATTGATTTAAACGCAACGCAAGCGTACGGGTTCGAGGCGTTTTTGCTTTCGCCTCATCTTTAGCCACTTACTCAGGTTCGATGAAGCCACGGGAGCGTTTCTATCTTTCACTTCGGCGTGTTCGCATTAGAGACGCCATCAGTGAGAACACTAAAGCTTTGCTTTAAAAAGGACCAATTTCGAATATGTTTCATCAGAACGGCACGAAGGTTATGGCTCCACGTCAGAAAAAAAAGGGAGGCATCCAGTTTCGCTTTTACGGAGCTCTACGAGATAAACTAAGCAGTCCCGATGTCGCAGACCACAGCGTCCCGGCCAGCACGCTTTCCACAATCTTGAAATGAAAGGACGCCATCAGCCATGCCAGTTTAAGTGGTAGTCAGTCGAATAAAAATAAGCTCAAGACCAGCCTGCACGAGAAGTTTGAGGATGACGTGGTTCAAGATATGACAGCAAAAAACGTTCTGCTGAGCTTGGAAGTGGTACAATAAGACGCGCAGTGTTTCGCGCGTCTGTTGGAGTGCGACGACTTTAGGGCTAGCCCCAACTGGCCTAATATCTTCACCGCGGACTTTTAGCGCATTGCCAAATTATCTGCAAGCGAGCGCCGTGGCAGCCGCAATTACGATGTCATGGTAGCTCCTGGGATATGCCCTCCCCTCTCGTAATATAATTTATGAAACCAACTGCTTGTAAAATGACAGTTCCGATTGTATTAAGTTCTCGATTTAGCGAAACAATTCGCGGTTCGTTAGATCAGTTCTTAACTGTAGTAGGCTCTTGGCGATTGCAAGCGGGCGGAACGAGCTTCCGAGGGTGCTATTTTGTCTGGAGGAGGGCGCGGCCGCAAGGTTGAAAGGATTGCTCAACAGCATGCAGAACAACAGAAAGTCCAAAAAGAATTTAGCCTTCCATTTCTAAGAAAGATTAAGCATTTCCGTAATTTTTAAAATTGGTGGTGATTATTCAGGACAAAAATTTCGGTACTTTTTCAAGAATGTTTTTCTCCATGCACTGTTAATTTCTGGTTTTCATTGCATAAATAGAATTAGTGCTCCATTTTTGTAATGTAGTTTATTTTCCACGTAATACCTGTCATTGTGATGGCACGAAACGTTGATTTGCCAGAAACACATATGAATAAATCTTTATATCAACGCTCACATTTTTTTTGTAATTTACATAACACTTAGTAGTTCATCTGAAGAAGCCCAAGTGGACGGTCTTTAGGGACTGCGTGGGGTGATATGGCGGCTGCGGATGATCTATAACGGATATTCAGCCAGAACGGATCGTTAAGCGGATGGGCGACGGCTGAAAACAACCCGCGTGAATCAAACGCCACAACTCGCAAAGGAACGCAGTCGCAACTAAATAAGAGGAGTTTTCACAAAGTACGAAGCCAGAAATCGATCTCTAAGACGCGGCATAAAAATAATAACTGTTGTAGAAATAGGCACGTCAGAAAACACATAAACGTGACCCACCGTTCTGCTCAGCAGATTTTCCTTGCCGAAGTTGGTCCACACAACGTCGTCGTCTTCAAACTGCTCCTTTTCGACGGGGCAACATTTCCTCCCGCTGCCCGAGGCGTCGTAGCAAGGCAGACAAAGAACATGTCGGCAGGGTAGCAACGCCGATTTGCTAGACACCAGGCCACAGGCACTGCATACTTTGTTGGAGGGAATGCCGTTCACAAAAGTCGTTGGCCGCCAATCGAAGCCGCTATTGAAGCCGAATACCACACAAGTATTCGT
This sequence comes from Haemaphysalis longicornis, assembly GCA_013339765.2. Lineage (NCBI taxonomy): Eukaryota > Metazoa > Arthropoda > Arachnida > Ixodida > Ixodidae > Haemaphysalis > Haemaphysalis longicornis. The sequence continues at coordinate 13,497 of JABSTR010000201.1, forward strand.
CGGAGACATGATCTATAGCGTGAACAGCGCGGGCATGGCGAGCACGCGGCCTGCACTCAACACAAGTTTTGGGCAGGTGGTCGGCGCCTGTTTGTTTTTCTCTCTATGCCTGCTGCGTCTGCGCCGGGCCTGCGTCCACTTCTCTCTCACAAGTGCGCCTCCAGCTCACTTGGGGCGCTCCCTGACTAGGCCGGAGGAGACGCTCGCCTCATATTACCACCACGTGGCGGTGTCAAACTGCGTCTTTCGCGGGATGACTGTCACACACAGGCAAACAAAAAATCGAAGCTGCCAAACTATCTAGTGTTTCATTCCTGTTACGAGAATGCCTTCCAAAATAAAAAAAAATGTCGTAAAGAGAATTATTTCTCTTTCATTATTTCTCTTTCTTTAAGACCCGCTGGAGCAGAGTGTCGGCTTACGTCACACACGTTTCTCGCAGATGCGATTGTAAGTACGTTCGGCTGCCAAGCAACGACGTGCATACGGTAACGTCATTTTAGCCTCCTTTCCGGACTATCATACGACGTATACATGTCTTTCATTTGAGTTGCCGATGGGTCGCCGATAGCTCGGAAGTCAATGGGAACCCTTGGAGTTTCCAAACATTGGCAATCGGCCACTGCTGCTTGGGCTCGCACGGAGGCTTGCCGGCATTAAGCTTCGGCGGCAGCCTGCGTGGCCGTGGTTCATCGTAGCAGCCGACCCGGGTGACGCGGCTTGTTAGAGGCCCGTCGCTTGATATCCTCCCCAGTCAAGGACGGCGTGGAGCGTGCGAGTCTGTGTGACAGCCCGTGCGATGATAACAATTGAGGTCTTGATAGACGCCGAGAGCGCGCTGTTGCCAAGAGGGACTGTCGCGTTGTTGGTGCCCGCGTTCACTCGTCTTTGATAGGCGCCGGGGCTTTGTCGTGAACGTTTCTGCAGTGGTTTTGACGAACTTTGCCCTGCAGCTAAGCTGGCAAAACTACCTGCTTTCACTGCACCTACTGAAGCGATAAAACGCACCTTCCAAAGAAAAAGTTACCAGCCGGTGCTCAAGAAAGGGTCCGGAATGGACGCCCTCTGCCCTATCGGAAAATCACCAGGTTGTTTGGTTAATATATTCAGCAAACACATACGCTGCTTCTATGCGGGACTGGACGACGGGCTGACCTTAACGACTTTTGTTCTATGAGTGCAAGAGAGGCAGGCAGAGAAAGGGGTAGGGTACAAGCTTAGCTGTTGTTTTTATTCATGCAAATTCCTTTCGCTTTATTTTTTTGTGCATTGTAGGAAGGTTCAGTGGTGAAACGAGAATGCGATCATTGCTCAGCCATCACATTCGTCGTCTCAACAGCATGTTTTCCCCACAGAAGCAAGACCGGATTTTGTTACTGGGATGCTTGTTTATGTATTTTATTTATTCCCGTAATACTGCCTATCTCTGAAACAGGGTCTTTGGCAGGACTGAGCGATAAAACACACAAATAGGGCCACCACATAGATGGACATGAAACAAAGGCATTCCTCCGTGGTGCGGACGGCGAACAATACACCACTTTGCACAAAAACGAAGACGACGAACAACAATACAGTAGGTATAGACAAGAATTAAAGAATAAAATGCCGCGTTGGCTTCAACGACAGGGCAACAAATGGAGTTCAACATGAATCTGTTTTTAAACGGCAATTGTGGCCGGCGTTGAACGAGCTTTAGGCGACGGGACGCACTGCGGGCAGGAATGTGGGCAGAAAGTGCGGGAATGGGGTAATCAATGAGCTTGCGTACTCCATAAGAGCTATCTCTTAGCGCCGATAAAAAGGGACAGGATTTCGTGGAATCGTCTATTACTGTTTTAACAAGAAGAAACACTAAAGGCTGCACTTCAGTCCAACTTCCCGAGTTCTCTCCTTCTATATTTCCTAAAAGTACACACGGCAAGTATCACCACCGGCACGTTTTTCAGGGTCCATTTAAATGGACCCTGCAACATGATTTGAGCAGCGCAAATAAACATGCGCAACGTGTAGATTACACTGCTAGGAATACCTGAGCCAAATATTACACGCGCACGTGTAGCATTAAGCTCGCTAATCGCTGTGAAAGACGTAAAAAAACCAACCCCTTTATCTTCAATTTTCCTCATTATGCACCACTGTTATTACGTCATTACATCGGTGGCTGTCCTATTGGTTCTTAATAAACCATCAAGTTGACCAGCAATAGGTGATCAACTTCACGGTTCATTTCACGCATTTCCTGTGACGATTCGGCGTCGTCGGCGCTTTGCACCAATTACCCTCTTGTATGCCTGCACCTGTACGAACACATTAGGCGTTTCCTTTATGTTTTGAGTGCGCGCGGAGTTTGAGTCAAGAACTGAATCTTCCCTTTCAACCAGGCCACTTGATAACAAACGTTTATTGTTTCAGAAACACCCTACTGGTCTGAGCGCTTGCTTGGAAGCAGGCATCAATGCCTGCCTCTTGTTGACCAGACTGGAAGTATACCCTTCGGCGTTGCGGAGAAAAAGGGAAAACTCCCCGGCCTACGATGTAACCAAGGCAACTGAAGAGAGTGCTACGAGCCATTCCGGTATCCGGGAGGCCGCGTAGCTTTCGTCGCGTGGTCTGCGGTCGAGTTGCGAGGGAACGATGACGCGTGATTTTTCATCCCGCGTTGCTTGGGTAATAGTCAACGAATTTTTATTATTCTTGCTGGAGGACATGGCTGGGACAATAGACGTTACCCCAAAACACCGTCCGAGTAGTGGTTGGAAATGCTGCGGGGCCCCTTTAAGCTTTACGAAGCTGAAACAGGATTCAGCTTGTACAGCTACTAGCTGAAACTGACAGCTGTAAGCGGGAGTCACTGGCATCACGGGAATCACGTGAACTGGCGAGGATAACAGAGCTAGAAAGATCACACCCCGAACGCAATAGCATATAAGCCGGTTGGATAACGCGAGGGACGCAGGTTCGATTCCATACAGGGGAAGCGTTTTAAATGCAGAGCATTTCTTAGCCTCGCCTCTTCCTGCGTCGGACGGCGTCCACAGCTCCGCGTCCGCTCCGCGTCCGCAGCAGGTGCGCAGGTGGTCAGCCCGTTCGCTCCGTCGCGGTCTCGGCATAACAGGTGCCTGATAGCAGCGCGGTGGGGCGTGGAAGGACGCGCGCTGCTTGCGCATGCGCGCTCTCCCACCGTACTGCTCCCCCTCTACTGCGCGCGCTGCAAATATAAAGCGGCTAGCGGTCGCTCGTGCTTCAGTCACTGCGTTGCTCCTTCCTTCCTTGGTTGACGCTCGCTCCACCCTAACGCGACTTAACTCTCCTCTCTCTACCCCAAACCAACACCAACGCAAGTATTTCTTTCTCTATGACGCAACTACGACCCAACTACCCCACCCTAACGCGACTTTACGCGGCGTTAACGGCCCTCAATGCTCTGCAGTTACTCGTGCTCCCCTCGCGGGAAGGCGAGGGAATTTTTTTCCCTTAATGCGTCTGTTTTTGTTTCAGGGGACGACGTTCTTTTCATTGACTTGTGTTGTCCCTACCTTGGTTGGTTGGGTCATCGTTTCGTTCTTTTATTGCTTATTTCCATCCTCCAGGACCCATGTGTACGTTTTCCTTCCCGTCTCGTAATGAGGCGGCCCGGGAAGGCGAGATCGGAAGTTTTTTGGACGCTATGGGCGCCTAACTTTGTTTAGAGTTTATTTATTTTTGCCACTCCAAAATTATTCCATTTGGCTCTAATACTTGCGAGAGTTCTTATGTGGCCTTTTTTTCCTTGTAGGTGTTGCACGCACAATGCCCACACAATTTTTTTTTTCTTTCCAATTCGATTCACGTGTTATTGTTCCCCGCCGCTCCGAAGCACGTACCACTGGGGCCTTTGGGGTGGCCCAGTGGTTAGATTGCCGGCTTTCCTGCGTAAAGGTAACCAGCTCAATTCCCGGGAACTCCCTAAACACAATTTTTAGGGGCGAAGCGTTCGGCGTTTGTGCTCACGGCCCAGCACCGTGTAAATCGAAACATCTGGGGACAAAAAGTCTTTTTGTTCACAGATGTTTTTTTCTCTTTCTCTCTGCAACCTTTTGTGACCTTTTGGAAAAAGTTCACAAAAGGTAAGGGAGAGAGGCGAGCGAGAGAGAGAGATAGATAGATAGAGAGAGAGAGAGAGAGAGAGAGAGAGAGAGAAGAGAGAGTCAGAAGGGAGAGAGGCGAGCTCTGCGGTGCAAATGCGTACATAAGCGCGTTCTCTTTCTGCCATGGATGAAAACGAACGTAAGGCGCGGCATGCGGTGGCTCAACGTCTACGCAGACAGCAAGCTACCCCGGAGGCCAACAAGCTACCCGAGCGAGAGCTTGGGAAGCGGCGGCTCAACGGCAACGGCAACAAGCCCCGGAGTATTGGCCTCGAGGACATACCGTGGCGCACCTACGAGTGACGCCACTTGTAGGACGCCGAATCGTGTTGTCGTCTGCTACAACACATTTCCCGTGCGTATGCGGACGCGTGTTTTAAATGCAGAGCATTTCTTTAACTCACGATGCCACCCGGCGTTGTCGGCGTGCCTCGGCGTACGCAACAGCCATTCCAGTGCACCCTCTCCCCCACTCTTCCTCTCACGCTACCCTCCTCGCTCTCACAACGGTCCGCACCCCTCGGCCCTGGTTTCGATCCCACGACCCTCGGGCGGAACGCAGGTACATGGCGCTGACACAGAATTTGCTCATGCAAATTACCATTCAAAAAGTGGAAGGCTGAACGCGCCTCTGACTAAAACCAAAAGCTATATTCGTAAACGTTAACGCAATACACCCACCCCCTATGCAATCAGCGACTTTTTTTGTTGTGGCCACCGCTCGCCCGCTGTTTTGATAAAATTACCAAAAAATATGTCGTAAACCAAATAACTAGCGCTCCTTGTGGATTTGATGAAAATTACAGCGACTTATGTTCCCAAATAACTAGGGCGACACCGCCGCGTTTTGTTCCCGGCGAGGTAGTTGCTACCATCGCGACCCACAGCTCTTACATACGCAGCCAGCTAACGCCAAGGACGATGCAACTGATGCCGAGAAAAGTACGCTGTAAATTCATTATGAAATACTTGTGACGGGACATGTGTGTGCAAGCAAACACCTTGTAACAGCGACGGAAACGCGTCGCTCACTTATGATCTCACCGCGCGAACTGCTCGTATTGCCTGGTAAATGAATGACGCGAGAACGCTGATCAGATTGCTTCGCCGCACATGCTTAAAAGTATTGTTATGGTCTGCAGTTTGGCTTGGTCAGTGCCTATTTCCCCTACGATGTTTTTATAGTCATGCCCGGATTTGATTAACGATCACTGCCGTAGCCTGTACTCTGCACGGCTGATGTTTACTTTTCGCGACTTGTCCGCAATGTATGAATGGTATGAACGCGAGTTTTTAACGCCTTCGAGCGGGTTCGGACAAGGCTATATTTAGTTTTCATTAGGTGCTCGGCGTGGTAATTTATAATTGCAGCGTGTTTTGTATGTTTACAGTAAGCCGGCATTTCTCAAGCATCAATTTCGAAACTCACGACTGCTCACAGAAGGCGAGGCTGCGTACGAGGCGAAACACGTCGTTAATGATTTCGGGTAATGGGGATATTTAGAATAGGAGAACCGAGCGTTGGGGGCCCCCAAGAAGTTAGAGGAACTCAAACGCAACACGCGCGTGCGCGACGGGAGGGCCTTCGCCAACAGCTCGCAGCCGGCTTCGGATGCACGTAATCGGATGTTGGGAACTTTAGGCTTGGCGTCGCAGCAGATATTTCATCGCCGTTAGAGTTGCGAGTGACAGTCCCTAACAGAACGTTTCACCGCGCTGGGAACTCTGTAAGCGCGGTGATTTCCGTTGAAGCGATCGACGATCAAGATACCTGCACGGCCTCGGCCGATTCTTGCGTGCAAGCATATAGGCCTCCTGCGCTGGAGTTTTGGCGACATGCAGCGCCCCTGGCGGCTGACGCCTCTGGGTAGTACAAAAGCAGACGACCCTCGCCGCCCTCCATGTGTTTTCAATTACAAGCCAGAGTGAAAGTTGGTTGTGGCGCTTTGTGGCGTGTTTAAATGACTGCATGCTGTATGAAATAGCCCTAAAAGTGCAGAGGCTAAACAAAATAATATCCGCTAAAAGAAGCCGATTTGTCGGCTTTCTTTTGAGCGAGCTGCGCGGGTGGAGCAGTATCGCCAGGTGGGGTGGTTTAACTGTTTGACGACAGTTACAGTTTTTTCTTCTTGCGTGCGGTCGATAAAAGAAAGTTCACGAGTAGCATAAACACGGAACGCTGCTCATTGTATATCCTGAGGTAACTGCAAAAGGTTGCTTCAGCGGGAGCATGCAAGCGAACGCAAGGATTGCGCAGCCGACCCAGCTGACACTGCTGGCCTGGCACCGCCTTTGAAACGAGTGGAATTTTTGTTTCGTATTTTCGCAAACTAAATGATTCTTGCGTAACGTTTTACGCACCACAATTTACGAACGGCAGGGTACATGTATACAAGCGAGTAGGTGGGGCAATAGCGCCAAATAAACAAATTAAGCGCTATTAAAGGACGCAAAACACGCACCAAATCACACGCCCGCTGCCTGCAGAGATGTGTACTTCTATAACATCACATAACACAGCATAACATAACACAGCCGCATACACGGCGCGGGGCCCCGAATATTTACATACGATCATCACTGACTGTGTTGGTTTTCTAGTGCAGGGGTCGTCGAATCTGAACGCCGACACGCCAGTTTTGACTTTACAGCGAGGCAAGAACAGAGAATTGGCGTCCTCCAGTTGAATTGCCCCCCCCCCCCCTCCCCCATTTCATTTCACTTCGCCACTTCGCCATTATTATTGTCAAATATTATTAGAAATTCGCTGAATTCTCCTCTTCGTATTCAAAGCCCCCCCCTCCCCCCCCCCCCCCCCCCCCCGATTTGCCGTCCAGCCCTCCGCCGTGTCGGCTGCATGGAACTCGGCCGTTGCTGACCCTCATTCCAGGCTATTAAGTGCGAACTGGGAATGTATGCTGCAAGAACGTAATTAAGTAAAGTGAGAGCAAACAAGGAAAGCGAGCGGCCTCTTAGTTCGCCCGACCACTTTGTTTTACGGCCACTAATTTCGGAATCGCAAAACAGATTTCACGCTTCTGACGGGCGCGGCATTTTGTCACTGAGACACGCAACAAAACGGCAAGCTAACGCTGCACCATGTATTCGTAACGGCGACACAAACGAGCACTGTTTAATGAAAGTGCACGCATAGTGCACCTGCGGTCCGCCGGACTCGCTGGCTTTTAAAGCGCGATCATCGCCGATTGCGTACTCTTCTTTTTTGACGGCTGTTTTTGAGAAGTCTTTGTCACCTGAGTATTAGTTTAAACAAAATTTCACTTAAAATTTCACTTCGTACGATCGGTGAATCGAGTAGAAACGTTTTAGCGCTGCAAAGCTCGCCAAGCGCTGAAATAGATCGGACGCGTCGGGATGAGTGGTGACCACGTCGCAAAATAATCCGGAGCGTCGAGCTCATTTTGCTTCTGTCAACACGGGATCCTATGGGACCCGCGCAGCTTTGTACTACCCGGAAGTACTGCCCGGAAGCCGCTTGCGCAGCGCCCCCTGGGCAGCGCAGGAGGCCTATCCTTCGCCGCTCGCCGCACCGTGCGTGAACGCAGGCCGGCGCTGCCGGGCCGACCTCCGCGGCCGGTCGGCATAAATCGCGGCAGATATTTGAGCATCGCTTTGAAAACCACAGCTGATGACACTACCTATCATAATTTTTCATCACACTAGCATCCACTTTCACCAAACTGGAACTTCTTTTCCACGACTTGTGTGATTTTAAAAAGCGGCGACAAGTTGTTGCTGCCGCGACCTGCGTCGGTTCGAGCCACACCGTCGGCTGTGCGGGCAGGCACGGCGGGTGCGTGTGCTTCTGCGAGCAGTTAACGCTTCACGACTTCCTGCTTTATACATTTCTTGCAAACAAGGGAAATCTAGAAACTTCACTCGGCGATCATCGTAGTCCACATTGTTGATCGGGGAAACAAGCCGCTGCTTATGCTTCGGTCGCATGCGTAATACACCACCACGCTCATGGTGTTTGCGGATAATCTACCACAGTTGATACGGTTATACAGTCACCATTAGGTCGAACTGCGCTTGACGCACTGAGAATTCACTTCAAACGAAAAAAAAATTAACACGAAAATACTTTTAGAACGCGCTTCCTAAGCGAAGTGTCACGCGCGCTGCAAGCCAACTACGCAGCAAGATAGGAACGGTGACAACGGTGATCCTACGAGTGACGTCAAAACGACCGCAGCGCCGGCATCTCCAGTGGTGGGCCTCGCGGCCACACGCGTTGCCACTCATTTAGATGCGCGAGTGGGCAATGTCACGGCTGATTTACGGTATACGAACGATCCCGGGTGCTTCGCCCACTCGTCATGATTCACTTCGTGGAGATGCGTGATTTTTTTTCTCATGGATGCCTTTCCAACTCGCCACTTTCCCTCGCACTTCTTGGCCCAGCATTTCACCCTCTCAACTTTGCCGATTGTGATAGTTTCTGGTAACGCTCCACGACGCAAAACTAGAAGCTTAAACTTCTCCTTTTTTAAAAGCTTTTCTCAAGTGTTATGTTCGGGCCCCTCACTTATTATTAAAACGGCCCGGCAATGAAATATCTTTCGCTGGGGTAGCTTGTTTACCTGTATTTTTTTAAGTGCAATGCACTTCTTAAGCGACCCTGAACCTGCGTCCACCGGCGATGTCCGCGCACGTGGAGATGGGCCGCGCAGCTCTCCGCTGACATGGCACATACCCACGTGGGGGATCGGCCAGGAATCTCCTCGTCTTCCTTGGCAACGGGGGGAGATGGGCGCGCGCTGCCTGGCCGCTGACATGGCACATACCCACGTGGGGGAGAAACGGGCGCGGAGGCTTTTGACACGAAATTATTCGCCCATCAATCAAGTGCTTTTGTGTCCACCCGGCGAGCGGGCCGGAGACGACGCATACAAACGCGTCGGTATGAACACGATGTAAAGCTTTCGATGAAGGATTTTCTTACGAGAATCCCCGAAGCGGACGGGAGCTGAAGGGCAGTCAAGGGGTGAAGCCTTGCGTCAAGGATAGGAAGCAGTCACCAGACGTCCTGTCTGGGACAGGTGCACTGCTCAAAGTTACTGGGCGGAGTTGCCGCTCGTCACGCGTCTGAGCCTGGCGACTTGGCGGCTGGATTCGTCAATTGGGAGGACGACCAGGCTTTGTTAGGAGCTCCACGTGTTAACAAAGGAAAGGAATTCTAACGGCGCGGAGCAGAAACATAGGTGTGCAAGGTATGACAATATTTTAGGACGTGTCGTCCGAGAGCCGATTCCCGTTGTTAGGTCTGCTTTCAGTTGGTTGGTTTTCATTGCTGTTTGGTTTGTGTTTTGCGGAATACCTTTGGGTCTCTGTATGAGAGTGAGAGAGGTGGGCCACGTGACTATTTTGAACCCACCTAACTTTGTTTGTCACGGTTGCCAATCAGTGGCATAGTGTAAGCTAATAATGAGCCATCCTCACTCTCAAGTTGTGACGTCCCTTTTGTGGGCGGGGTTTTGTTGGTAAAACCAAAGTCCGTCAATGGACTCTGGTAAAACTTAGGTGTGTGATGTTTTTGGCGAAGAGAGGACAGGAAGAGAGGAGAGAGCAGCGGGCTCCGCTCGACGCGGGCTTTGCCCGACCTCTTGTTTGCGATTACGAGCCTTGAGTTTTAAATACCTAGTGTAAATGAAGTGTACATATTGTACATTTTGAGGTAACTTGGAGTAGACCGTCGACGGCTATGTGCTGTCGGCCAACGAGTCAGCGAGTCGTCTCATCGGACCATTGTTTTGATCATCGAGCGTCAGCCCACCGATATACCTTCTTGAAGTTTAACTTCAAGGTTCTTGCCCTTGAGTTCAATGCTTTCATTGTTCATGCGAAGATGCATTAAAGACCAGTTCAACAAGTTCAGAAACATGAATGCAATGAGGACAAATGCTGGCGCGGCCGGTTCTGAATACTGTCACAGACGTTTGCTAGCTTCGCGAGAAACTTACACGAAGCATAACCGCATATCCATGTGGCCAATCTCTCCCTATCAGGGTATGTGCTCCAGTGGAAAGACGCTGGTCCATGACCGACGGAAAGAAGAGAAGGCACACAAAGTCCGAGTTCCCCGCCTGGACGGGCTGAGTGCCTTCAACGTGCCTTTGTGCCAGTGATTACGGTATCTGCTTTGTAAATACACCCCTTCTGACGGTCTACCTCTTCGCTCTCACGTGACATCGTTGGTTGAGGTTGACTTCCTGTTTCCTATACCTCTCGCCATCGAGGCTTCATCCCAACACGGAACTTCGGACTGGGAGCAACGCTTGCGGCCACGTGATGCCTACCAATGAGCCCGGAACCCCCTCACCGTTCATCGTAGTGTCCCACCCTCGAGACCCCGGCGACTTCACTGGTACGGATGACACTGATGTAGAAGATTGGCTCAGCATGTTCGAACGTGTAAGTGCTCGCAAAAGATAGGACGACATGCTCAAGCTCGCGAACATTCCTTTTTGTCTCAAACTAACGGCTCAGAACCAACCAAAAAACCAATAACAGGAGAATAACCAGTGGGGATATTTGCAAACAAGAGCTTCGAAAGGTGTTCGGGAAGCCCGTTGGTCGCCAGCTGACGGCAAAGCAAGAGCTCTCAACGCGTGCTCAAACATCTACTGAATGTTGCGTCACCTACATCCATGACGTTTTGGCCCTATGCTCCAAAGTTGACGAAGGAATGTCAGAAACGGACAAGGTTGCCCATATCCTCAAGGGTCGCCGACGACGCCTTTCACGTGCTCCTTCGTAAGGATTGCTCAAGGCACGAGTCCGTGCCGTCGACTCGTTCGTCGTCGGCGGCGATGGGTCCCAAGGAGCTATGCTCCAGCGCCCACTTGCGTTTCCCGTAGCAATACTTACGAGAATGCTAACTCGTAGTTCCAGCTAGATTTTGTCTTTGAAGTGATTTTATGAAGTTAAATAAGCCTATAAGCGCGAGGGGTCCAGCTCGTTGGTAATCCGTGAGCTACACAGCGCGAAACAAGACCAGGGACGAAAAGAGGAGGGACTACAGAGAAGCGTTGACTTCCAACTAATTTTAACCAACAGAAAGACACATAAATATACATTATATCACAATTTAATGGCAATACCGAATCTGCAGAACGGCCACGCGTACAAATCAGATTAAAAGCCGGTGTCGGCAGACATGGAAGCAAGTAGCAAGGAAATTGGGATCAAACGATCAATCATGGGAAAGTTCACAATTGGGTGCCGAAATAGGTAATCTTATTTTTTAAGAAAAAGAATGGAGAGAACCACGACGGCTGACAACAAGACACTCGTCAAACAATGGCGTACAATCTGCCTCGTCACACGAACCACAATGCCGGCTGAGGTTGCCCTCCAAACCGCACCTAACAATATTATCATGCTTCCGCAACCTGTCATTCAGGCAGCGGCCAGTCCGTCCTACTTACTTCTTACCTCATTAAAGGGGGCTCTTGTGCATGGTGGTGCGACGATAATTGGAACACTAAAAAAGTTTCCTGCGCGAACCGCCGCTCTGTTCACGCTGAATCTTCACACGAAGGTCGCATTTTGTGGTACATTTGGTTTAACTCCGGGAACAACGGCGGTAGTTCCCTGTTTATTAGGAAAATAATTATAAACGATTTTCACCTGTGGGAATATGGCGGCTGATTTAGATGTGCGAGCAAGAGCAAGTTGATGTTGGAACGACAGCGCCAGCTGAGTTATGCAGAGCGAAACTCAGGTTTGGGATTCACAGTAGGAAGGCGCCAAATGGGGGAGCACAGGATCAGAAAATGCACCTAGGAATGAGCGAGCAGACGATTTCACATTTCGCGGCGCTGGCTGATTGTGGCCGTCGTTTGACATCGACCGTTACAGCGAGCTACGACGACAGGGCGAGCCCCTTAACCGCTCTGTGTATATAACCGGCAAAATCTGCGTATATAACCGGCAGCCACCGCATTCATTAAGTCAGGAACGCTCGTTGAGCTGAGTTTTTACGGTAATAAGCGAAAAAAAATTAGCAGTGGCTTAGTTTGGCTATGCCAGGATATACATAGCGTGATTTAAGGTTCAGACGCGTATTCTCAGCTTTCCTGGTTGTCTAAGATCAGCTTGATTATCATGCGCACTGCTACTTCAATGACACACACGCGGTATACGCATTATGTGACACATGTATATTTATCAAGTGGCTCCGGCGCAGCGTCACCAATCGCCCCAGAGCTAAGCTGGTTCCACAGGCGCACGCAGGTGTTAATTTCTGTTTTGTGCAGATGATACGAGTTTATTATTTTCAGATGTCTCAGAGAATGTACTTATAGAAAAAAGCAAATATATCCCTTGTGCAACTTTACCAATGGACTAACGACAATGGGCTTGAAATCAACACGAATAAGACGAAGGCCATTTTATTCCGTCCAAAAAACAAAAATGTATCCGTTAGAAACAATATTGTGTTAGGTAGTTGAAAAACAGAGTTGGTGAGCAGTTTTCAAACTCTTGGGGTCTTTTTTTTTTTTTCAGAACGCATGACCTGGGATGATTATGTTAACCACATTATGCCAAAACTATCAATTATTGAGGGATTAACCTACATTCACAGATCTTCTATGCCACCTAACGTAAAACGTCTTTACTACAAATCCCTCTTTTACTCTAAGTTACTGCCATCTAGTGTGGGGAAGTACCACTTTGACAAACCTACCGAGAATACATGTTCTGCAAAAACGAATTCTTAGAAATGCAGGAAACGTTCCGTTCGACCACCACTCTCTCCCGCACTTTGAGTAATACGGTATCATGAACGTGCACAACTTATACCTGTACCGCTTGTGTCTTAGCTTCAAGGTGCATACAAAGAGTAACTACCTTTTTTACTGAGTTGGCTTCACTGCGGGAAAAGGCGATCACATACCGAACACGTAGTGTGGAAAAATGGCAAGTGCACTCATGCAGAACGAACTACGGGGCACAAATGCTTCAACGAAAACTTGCAGAGGTGTTGAACCTTCTCGCGAAATCATCAAAATCTATTGACAGTATGTCAAGGACAGGTTTACGGGTATTTTCTTCCAAATAACATACTTCAATAGTATCGTTTTTTAGGACTGGTATTTTTTTTATCCGGTAAGTGTCTTTTTTTCTTGCATTTTCCTGTTTTTCTCTTTTTTTAAGTAGCTGCAAGGTGCGGCAACTTATTGCTATAAGCGCTAGGGGCCTTTAGTATCCTTTCTTGAGTAAAAAAAACATGCTTCTTTTCAAAACTGCTCATATTCTTGGAACACTTTATTGTGGTTATTTCTACATACAAATTTAGCGCTGTTTTCACTGTACTGTCTGAATGTTGATAGCATTTCTTAAAATTTTTAACTATTCAATATGGTTTACCATGTATATTTTTATGTGTGCTTGTGTATGTGTAAAGGTATTAAGAATACGTGTTTGCATTTCATTTTGTTTTTGTGCCAGACAACGGTGTGCTTTAACCTGTTCTGCCCGCCTTGACTTTCTCCATCTGTGTATTTGCCTGGGTGGAGGGAGCCTGTCAAGCTGGTTTTTCCAGCTTTTCTTCCCTATCCCCCCTCATCGAATGGACGAAAATAAAGACAATATTATTATTATTATTTTTCTTAAAATTTTTTTTTGCAAGATTCTCACGTGGCGCAAGACCAAGCGCAAGTTTGGACGATGCCGGGCGCTCCTCATGAGGCCCACGCTCACCTGCGCTCGGCTGGGCTGAGTTTTTTTGAAATGCTAGACGGCAGAACAAAAAGCCTAAACAGCTGTGCTATTAAACAATGGTGGGTGCGTGACCGCAATTAGAGGAGGATTATCACTGGATACCCTTGTGACGGTGCTCATTCGCTCGCGCAGGAGGAAAAGGAGTAAAGGGTCCAGTAACCGACGCCAAATCACTCTTATTCCTCGAACCCCTTCTCCACAACCACCGCGTCATCTCTGCGTCACAATTGAGGGCGCGCTCAGTCTGTTGTGATTTTTACCCAAACATCAAATGCGCTTCCGCTAAAGGTCACAAGTACTGACTAATCACTTCTTGCTTTAATTAGATTTTTTTGCCATGATAATATTAATCGCTTTGGCTCGGGCGTCGTCAACACATACGCATCGCTAGTTACGCGTACTAGCCTGTACAGTTGTAATCATCAACAGTACTTGCGGCTAGTCAGTGAGCGGAATGGGGTCTGGCGATAACGTAAAAATAAAGAGAGGCTGATCCAAACGAGAGGACGAAGATGAACACGAAGAGTTACCGCTGATCTCACTTCGATCATCTCTCTCTGTTATTTTCGGCTTACTGGGCATTTGTTGAGCCTGTCATCAAGTTACGTAGTATTTCGAGCGTCGGATATGCTCCCGGTGTCGGGCACGGCTTTGTGTCTGCCGTCGCCAACGTCACTCACGGGACAACCAATTGATGAACCACCAGGCTCAGGAATGCAGTCGGGATCCTCTGCCGCTTCGCTGTTCTCAACCTCTCCAGAACCACCCGCAGCTACAACAAGCCCATGCAGCACCCATCTTGAGACCTCTGAGTCGTCGCTTCCCTCGAGACAAGTGAGTCCTTTGATAAATCACGCTGATCAACCTCTGCCGGATGACATGGATGACATGTCAGAACTCACCGACTCTGCCTGCGAAACTGTCATATACGTTAATGAATCCACTACGTTAGCTAAGGAAAACTGAGCTATTTTATCCTGTGCAACCCCCTAATCGCCGCCGTGCCTCTAAACGTTCCTACAGGCCACTTGATCAGCGCAATAGCGAGCTTCTTGAGACATGGCGTCGTCGTAGTCATTCTCGCTCTCTCCAAACGAGGGCTTTGCGGGGTGGCCGGAGGTGTGAGACTGTTTTGGCAGCGCTTCCCAGACACATCACAAACCGGGCCTTGGCATTGCGCGCTCGTAAACCACTGGGGGTTTTGTTCACCGGGTGCGCCGGGATTATTTGGCAAATTCCTGGACCGACATCAATAAAGCAGGTGAACAGCCAAGGCGGGAAGCACATGAATAGGTGTTCCTCTTCTCGTTATCGAGGAACTAGTACTGACTTTGGAAGACACCCCACCCAAGAGACAGCAAGCGATATGTTGGATGCCACTCCTGGCACATCAAGCGCACCAAACCCGTTGTGTGCATCGACCACTTACAGCAGTGAACACTTCTGATGTTGTAATTTCTAGTGTTTCGGGGGATGGCACAAGCGTATACTAGAACGCAACTGAACCAGTCCTCCACAATTAAGGCAAGAAAATTCTTCTTGGTCCACAGGTACTAGAGCAGCCGCATTCGTCACAATCTCCGTGTTTGTTTTTTCCAGCGTGTTCCCGTGGGACTCGGTTTATGACTTGCGCAACTCATTTTCGTGCCACGTAACATTTATTTACCGAGTTAGCCGTACGGGCCCCAAACAAGCCGCTAGGTTGAACACCGCTGTTATTGCAATCGCCGCCTGTGTGACGAAGTGGGAACGAAACAATATGAAATGTAAAAAATCGAGGTGCCTCCCCATTTCTCGACTGAATAAATTGCGCTGCTTATTAAGCATATTAAACATGAAATATAAAACACAGCAGGCACCATACAAATGTAAGCAGGAGCATTTCGACCTCAAGGCAAATGTCAATTCACAAATTCACAAGAAGTTACACTGACGGCAATGATAACAGCAAGTGCCCTGTACGCAACACCGAGACGCGCTGGCAACATATTGACTTATTGATTTGTAGGCAGAAGTCCTGCCTATAGGTAGGACGTCTGTCTACGGTGTGTATACACGTCATCGAAGACATCTGTGTAGCCAATTCTGTTTCATTCTCGGATGCTACACTTGTCAGCCGCTTCAACAGCATTTTGTATACGTTGTGTGATGCCATACACCACACACTGCCGATATTTTAAACTGCGTAGGCGTTATTACAACATGTTGCACTGCTATGACTTGTCCTGTTTCAGAGACATCCAAGTCGACATCTACGAGATGTCTCGAAAATTACAGGACCCGTTAAGCAGATCTGTACGCTATCATACCTGACGGAATGATGCCTCGAAGACATGTCGCAGAACCCTCACGACCCATTCTAAAATCTTTACAATATCAAAGGCATCTTGTAGCACTTCTACGACAGCGTCAAAATATGTACGATATTCAGATCTTTACGATGTAGGAGAACTTCGACAAGTGATACAAACCTTCAGACTATCGGAGAAGCGTCGCAAAGTGTTTTCCCGTACCATGGAAATCTTCACGATATCGAAGGCGTGTTGCAGAATTTCTTCAAAATAGCATTGGAATCTTTACAATATCGAAGACATGTCGTAGAAATTCTTGCAATATCCTACATGCGGTAATCATATCATGATGTTTGTAGTAAGATATTGTTATATCGAATCAGGATGCAGGAAATCAATTCAGGAAGATGCCAGGTATGTATATAAAGTATATACACGATCTCTGCCACGAGTGAGGCCGCGCAGCTGGCGCTTTTTTCTTCTCGGGAGATTAAGCCCGCAGCTCTCTTGTTCCCGTGACACATTCCCGTCGTCGGAAACGAGCATCCCGGTTTAAGCAGTAGTTGTAATGTAACGATGCCATGAGGATGCACGACTACAGTAAAACGGAAAAACCCTCGCCGTCACGGATGAAGATAGTCGTTACGAGTACAAGCCCCGGAACAGCAATACAGGCCAAAGCAGTGGAGCAACGTCCAACCGCCTCGGACGCGAGCCGCCGATTTGTGCAGGGGAACGGCATCACCTTGTGTTCACAGCGCTGCTGGTCACGTCGGTTGACCTCGGCATCTCCTGGCCTGGAGACACGGGGCTGGGGAATGGGTGCGTAAATCGTTCGCCTGGCTGGGGTGGGCGGATGCTTCCAAAGCCTTTCAGCGGTGTTCAGGAACCGAGACGAAGCGAAGCCAGGGCCAGGATGGGGATGGAATGAGAAGCCTCCGCCAAAGCAGGGTCGTTTATATTTTTAAATTATAACAGCGCCAGTATTTTTCAAACAAAGCTATGCAACAAATTTTCCAAGCTTTACACTCACTATCTACTGGCAGTGCTTCGTCATGAATTAAAAAGCTACAAAAACCCAGAACTAATTACCCGGCAAGTGTGTAATCTTCTACATGCAGAAACTACAATTACTGAGCAATACAGACTATTGCGTGATGGGTTGAATTAAGAGATGGTTAAAAAGAATTCAAGTAAAAAAAGCAGGTCCGATGCATCGATGTCTGACCTGACCTATATGTTCCTTCTGCGGGCAAGGCCAACTTGGCCCATAGGGTCCCAACGGCAGAGTGTAAACACCCGCACCAAGCAATCCCGAACTAGTCTTCATTACGGTCCTGTTACTTATGATGGGTGTCAGGGTGGCTTTATAATTAGCACGGCTGTGCAGGCAGAGTGAAAGGGAGGCTCGCCGCGGTGTGTGAATACGATTAATTGATTAAGTGAATTCTGGGCATCCCTAGCATCGCAAGAAGCACAATAGCTCACCACTAAGGAGCTGAGACGACACACGAAGGCATTTGTACCAGTGCCCTACTGAGGTGGTCGCATACATTTATTTATGCAACGAAACATATTGCGCTCATACGCTCTAATGTAGATATCATCATCATTACCCCGCCATGATCAATAGACTCATCATTTTAGTCACCATGGTCTCCTACCTCAGCGGCCTTTTCGCCTCCAATGCACGATGAAGGCTGCTCCTAAAGATTTCTTCCCGCTGTATGGCGAGTTTTACGTACGTATTCTCTTCCCCCGAATTCTCGTGTTCCGCCACTCCATAAAATTTGTGTTCTTTCCCATCTCCGTTTGCCAGCCCTTGGCAACCATTCCGTTGTAAAAATGGCACACCTGTTGTCATTCGTAGGCATGACATGACCTCCTTATTCCAGATACCAAAGAAAACAGTGCGGAATATCAGGGTTGCCTGCACCTTAGTACACAGTCATAAGTACTCTAATTGAGAACGAATTAATCCTTGCACATAATCATCCTCCTCACCACCATGCCTGCCATTGTATGCACGTCTATTCCTCCACCGCAAATTCGGCAAAGCGCGAATGCGAATAGTCCTCCACTAAAAATACACGTCTCCAGTCTGCAATATTTTTTATATTTGTCTGCAACTATCATTGTATTTAAACAAACCACTGCAGTTCCCATGTGGAGGGACACAAGGTCGTACGTACACATTGATTGGACAATCGTTCACAAGAAAATGACAGAAGACAAGGACAGAAGACAAGGACAGAAGACAGGGTGCCACTTCTACAGAAGTCAAGGTGCCACTAAGGACAGAAGCCAAGGTGCCACTAAGAAGAGGCAAACAGAAAATCTACACACATCATTGCGAAAAAAGTACATACCAGGAACTTCTATACGCTGATATCTTATTGTGTGACAAAGAAACGTGACCGCACGCGCATAAGCAGAAGCAGCCCAGTGGTAGAGAACTTTTATTCTGAGGGACCTGCGGCATGAAAGTTTGTTAGTACTCCTGTCAAAGTAATTTAATTTGTGCATAGACGAACAAAGAGTAACAAATAGACGCCAACACGATGTATCATTGAAGCACCCGGCCGAATGAATTCACACCAAAAGCCATAAAAACCGCTGCGCACAGAGGCCCAAACGTGATGGCGTAATAAAGTAGTTTCTTAGAAGCGCAGGGCTCACGGCAATGATGCCCGTATCCAGACATAATTGCCCAGAACGTTCTCGCCAGTACCCTCTATGCTTTGAAATGCGAATGCGATTATGTGCGGTTATAATAACTTCTTTCGGCTCTCAAGGTGTGCTTCGTTGCTTTCGATCAGATGACAGGTAGGATATCAAACCTGGAACTGATGTGACAGCCAGCTGATTACCGGCCAGTGTGTGTAAGGCTGGGTGCGTGATTCTCGCTTTCCTAGTTCTTTTGAATTAGTTGCGGGTAACAAAATGTCACACGTAGCAATCTAGCAACGGGAACCCAGGCGAGTGCATGCTAAAACGAAGTAAAACTTTAGGGTGTTGAAAGGAAGCCGTCGTGCGAAAAGTTGGCTGCGCTCATTTTCAATTTTTAAGAGAAAGCTTTCGTAGTGTGGGACCGATGGCAATCTTGAAAAAAACTAGTGCATTTTCCTGTTGACCGGGTGGCCAACCGAAACCCTATGAGACTGTATTTGGACAGATGGCGCGTGCGTAAAACCAGGATTCCATTGTTTAAAAATGGTTGCTTGAAACTCACGAGGAAAAAACGGATCTCGATAAGAAAATACACCTCTCGGTTGTAAACAACCAGTGCAATAGCATACCGTTCTCTCATAAACTACGCATCGGCATAAATTTAGAACATGTGTGTAGATGCGTTCACTTAGTGCGCTGAAAAATGTCGCAACGTTGATTCCTCGTTCGCGATTTGGGTGTTAGCAGGTTTGACGATGGGCTGGGCGCTCTTTGAGCGAAGTTTGGACGCTCTCTTAGCTTTCGCTCTTCTTTGAAATTTCTTTAGGAATTGGTAGCAAATTTTTTATTTTCTCATTTGGATAACCCTTATCAGCTACTCCAAGCGGTCGCGCTTCGCTGTTGCCCCTGAGTTTTTCGCTTGTGCTCGCCCTTCTTTTTCTGCGACGCTGGCCCTAATGCAGTGCTCCATTGCTTTCGTTAATGTTGGCTGACCACATAGAACCAATAATTCTGCCCAATGGATCTTCCAGCCGCCCAAAACCCAAGGCCCGACTACCCCCAGACATCGGTTAGGCCTAACCTTTCCGCCGCCTTTCGCGGCCTCGCCACAATCGAACCGTAGATTCGGCGAGGCGGCTTCATGCGTGGCTGTCGCGGCAGCCACGGGTGGCCGCATATCTAAGTAGGCGCTTTGTTCGATGCAAGTTGATGACTGCGCCGCGTCTGCAATGGTCAGCGCGATGATCTTGCAAGAGGCCCAACTTAGACGGACCCCCTTTACCAAAGATGTTTTAGAGACGGACAAATAGGAAGAGGAATGGATCACTGAAGACAAAATGCAAGAAGTTGAAGATGACAAAGTAACTACCGACGAGGAGGGTTGGCGACGAGTTCCTCTCCCAGTGAAACGCTAGCCCACACGCACTGATCGGGTGAGTCGATCCCGCCACCTATTACAATTGAGACCTTAGCCAAGATTATATTTTGGAACATCCCACGACACGCTATCGCTAGCGCAATCAGATTCCCAGCACCCCCCCCCCCCCCCCCCCCCCCCAACTAGCTGACATAGAAGCCGTACTATCTGACGATGCTGCAAACGGCGCACACATTGCGCTGTACGATAAAAGTAATTAACCAAGCTAGCCAAAATAGATCACATTTCATTCCGCCAAACGGAAGATCAAAACTATCGAAGCGGCAATAAAAAATGATGCCCTCCAACAAGAACACTATTGGCGGTCAGCGCGAACACTGCCGTCCAGCGAACGGCGCAAATTTGACGTCAGCTTAGGGGTTCCGGCGCTTTCCATCTGGTCCGCTCTGGGGGAATGCACCGGAACTACTCCCGTATTGTTGTATCGTCGACGCCAGCATGCGTAAACGTGCCGCTTTCAGTATTTTTGGGCGTTTTAGTTCGGTTCAGTCGCAGATTCGGCTGAGCGGAAGTACTGAAGATTGGTGTTGTGCCCGTGAAAGCCGCAATGGTGAATTATTGTTCAGTACCGCAGTGCGCTTCGACTTCCAAAGAGAAAGGCGTCAGTTTTCACAGGTATCCGAACGATGTAATACTAACGAAAGTGTAGATGATTCAGTTAAGGATGGGGAAGCCAGCCGCGCCGTACTCTGCTGAGTGATGCAGCAAGCATTTTGCCGACGGGGACTTCTACTAACCAGCTTACGCCAAGCTTCTAGGTAAATGGTCATGATGGTTTCGGACGTCGTTGTTGATGCGCGCTATGGCGCGCGCCAACAATGTCAGTAACAATAAACTTGTATACTGAGCGCTCGACCTCCAGGTTACCGGTGCAGACGCCTGCGGCCAGGCGCCGTGCCGTCGCGAAATCTGCCAGTTCGTACGTGGGATGGGCCAAAGCAGTGCCGGCCAGCGAACCGCCTAGCAGGTATTCGCCGAGCATGCTCGTAGCACGTACGTTATCGACTATAATGCATGCCTGACGCTGCGATCATAACATTGTTCCTTGCTGCATACACGAGCTTGTAATGTTCTCCCGAGTACGTGTTTAAATGTTTTGTGTGTCACCATAACGCAACAATGTTTGGAGCTGATGTACTGGTCATTCATGGGCTAGATTACATAAATGAGGGTCTTCCAAGGATTCATGGCTGTCGGAAGGATTTTGTCTTGAGGGGAGGGGGGGCAAGCCCATTTTACTGTGCGAGGAAAGGGCACGGGGAAATGGTAATTTTAATGGTTTTTTTTTGGGGGGGGGGGCTTTTGAACCCCCCTGCCGACGCCCATGTAAGGATGCATGCCTGACGCTGACTTTCGAGAGGTCTTGTGGAACAACCTGTTTAAAGTACTTTCATTTGCCATTTATGATTGCTTTAAAATTGACTTGCCCACACACAGCTATTTTCACATAGGGAGAAATTAGAATGCTCAGTCTACTCAAAGACCATTATTTGTGTGCAGCCAAAAAAAGCTGTGGAGCCTGGTGCATCCTCCTCCTCCCAGGAGAGTACATATGGCGTGTTTACAGCCACGGAGCAGAGCTGTACGTGTTTTAGATGCAGAGCATCTGATTCGCTCGCCTTGTCCCTCCGGCGTCGTCGCCGTCGTCGTCGTCGTCGTCGTCGTCGTCGGCGTTGTCCACCCCTCCCCCATTCTCCTCGCCGCGCCAGCTGCGCTCTCCGCCGCTCACCCCCTCTCCTCTCCGATAGCGAACACGCTCTCGCGAGGGGCATTGGATTGGATTCGATTGGATTGGCTTAGATTGGATTGGCTTGGCTTGCCTTGGCTTGGATTGGATTGGATTGAATTAAAGTGGATTGTGTTGGATTGTGTTGCGTCATAGCCGCGGCATGTTGCGTCATAGCCGCGGCAGACGCGCTGGGGCCGGCGCATATGCAGTACTCTCTCTTCCGCGGTTTCCTCTCCTTTGGGCGCGCTGCGCATATAACCGGTGTGCCGTTCCCCGGCGAAGCAACATCCACGCGTGGATCAAACACCTAGAGTCCACGCCGCTTTTCAAGTACGCCAACGTGGTCATCGACTGGGACCGGCTTACGCAGTCTCCTCAACGTTATGCGCGCTATAAAACGCGGTCCCTTCGGCGCTCCGCCTATGCGTCGCATCTACACAGGGGTTCCCGCGAGGGGAGGTGGGAGTTTTTTTTAATACGAAAACCTTCCTAGTGGGACCGAGGGCGACTGAAAAGCTCCCATAAATATACAAAAACGTCCTAGGGCCTTCATAGTTAGATATAAGGTAGCCTAAATTGCCCCTGGAAAAATGTCTTCCCAGCATTGCGTTTCTGGTTAGAGGTGAAGCCGACTTCTAAGGTATCGATGTAAGCGTGGTCTTTGTAAGCTGGCTTTACCACCTTGCCTGTTCTGCAGGGAAGCATCACCATCTACCGAGGGACTACGATTACAGAAAACGGCTCTTAACTCTTGCGTTATCAAAAGTATCCCGACAAAAATTCCATTGCAATTATCCACTTACAGGACTCTAAATGCGTGAACCCTGGCTTCTATTGTGTTAAAACGGTCAGTTGAAAATTGCGAGAAAGGGAGAAAGGGATAAGACAATACATGCACCCAATCTGAAGGAGTGCGATATTACACCTTTATCTCATAAATCACGTATTGGTATACATTTAGATAGTTTGTGGATGCGTTTACTTAGTGCGCGAAAAATCATCGCTTTCGCGCTATCCTCCTCTTTCTTTAGGAGGGGACGGTACATTTTTTATTAGTCATTGGGGGTTTGAGATTCTTGCAATATTACTACTGCTACAGTCTGCATGCAGAAAACGGGTAAGAGGTACCTCCAAGCTCATTCATATTGAGTGCGTCTTATTAGTCGTAACCCACATCAATCGTATAGCCTTCTTAAGGGTACATCTTGAGCATTGCATAATAGTTTTATGTTGCATAATATGCATAATATATGCCTAAAATTCCTGTTCTCCCCAAACAGCCTCAACGACGAATGATTTTCCCAGTATTTCTGTTAGTGATGTCAGTGTTAGGGAGGACCAACAAGCTTCAACACACGCTAGCCTTCTTTTATTGTGCGTTCTGCCATGCAACTTGGCAGGACTCATTTTTCTATTTTCTTTAGGTCCACCAGAAAGTCAAACCGCCGTCAAGGATGCAGCACTACAGGTCAACAACCTAGACCTGTTTCCCACTGGCAAATTAGTATAAATTCGAAAGCAAAGAGAGCTCAGCATAATTTCGTGAATAAGTTGCTTTGAATTGTTCTAGATTACAGAGTTGTACGCCGACATGCGGCTAGTAAAAACTACAAGAAGTTTTTGCAATTACAATGACGATGCAGTGCTTCTTTACTTTGTGAAGTTGTACCACAAAATATCGGTTTGCCTACGCGGTGTGGGGTTTCGTTTGCCCAGAACCACCGCATCGAAGATCTTTGAAGAATCCATCGTGGTAGTTTCTGGCATCCATAAACATGCCGTGTTCTCACCAACAAAAGATGCAATAGCAGCCAACATGACAGTGTATTTCAAGGACCATGCTGACACTCGAGTTGTGCTCGACTGCACTGAGATTAAACATTGAAAAGGCCAAAGACCTAAAGTCTAGGCTTCTCACCTACCCACTACAAGAAGACATATACGGCAAAAGTGCTGGTAGGGGAGACCCCTGGGGGCCTCAAATTATGTGAGTCCTGCGTATGGTGGAAGAGCGAGTGGCCCGTACATTGTGAAACACACGGAAATGCTTGACCTGTGTGAGCCACACAAGGACGCAGAAACGGTGGATAAAGGTTTCCTGATTCAATAACTACGCGATGAGAAGCACCTAAAACTGATTAGGCTTCCATTCCATAAAGAACCACAACTAAGCACTGCAGATGCGGTAGCAAACCAATGAATAGTCACAGCCATGGTGCACGTTGAACGCGCAATCCAGAGAATGAAGGCCTTCAAAATTCATAAGAGCCGCTTCGACTTAGATATGGTGCCGTAAATCGATGCCATAATTACCGTTTTTGTGGGTGTGACCAACCTCTTCAAGCCACTGTTTAGCGATTAGCGATAAGCGCTTCTTGTTCAGCAACAGTGATGATGAGTAGCTTGCCATGTTCTCTACCGCAATGTTAATACACTTTGTAGCACTTCTGTTTGGTTCATGCTATTACAAAAATGGAATAAAATATCGGGTTAAAGAAATTCAAGTTTTATTGTTCTATTTTCAGCATTACGTTTGTGAATGACTAAATTCAGTGAAGCATGCTACATTCTCAGAAAAAAAAGACAACGATATGTGATAGGCAATTGGCCACAAAAAGCACCAAGGGAACAGGTAATACTGTGACGACATTACACTCTTGAAGGACTAAACGTAGGCAAACCACATCTTCAGAGAAAAATATGGTTATATCTCAGGCAATGCGCCACAAAAGGCACTAGAAGAACAGGTACCACTCTGACCCATAAAACATGAACCCCATTATTGTAGGCAACATTTTTTATACCACAGGTGATTGTTTCTCTCCACAGTTTTATCAAACGTTTTTGAAATAAAAATACGTTTGTTTGGAGAACAGGACCAGGGAAGCTTCATAAGAGAATGCCGGGATTTTACATGCAATATAGCAATTCTTTTATACAAATGCAACATTAAAAGCACTGACATAAGTGTAATGTAAGCTAAGTGATTTTTCTTTGGTTCCTTGCTAACGTGGCCTTACAGAATTGCCATGTAGCCAAATGCGGCGAAACATGAAACGGACTAAAGTGCCGCAGAAGCATGTTTTCGGTACTTGGCATAATTTTTATATACCTCGTGACCACGGAAATCGAAAAATAAAGGTAGTAAGGCCCTAGCCTAAATGGCCAGTGGGTGAGAGAATATAACGTGGCCTGCACATCTGCATCTATGCAGCAGGCATGAATCAGCACAATATTGTTAACACCCCTTCTACCTCTGGCCACAGTCTTTGGCCACAAACTGGCACTGAAATTAAATAAGTAAGGAGACCAAAGTAAATTGCACCAGGTATTCTTGAATACATGGATACGATAGGAAATTTCAAAAAAAAACATTTTAGCTTGTTTTTAAAACAAACATTGTTTCAGGTGCACAGACCTATCTGAAAGATTTAAATGCAAATACAGCTGGGCTTTACAGGTGGATACAAATTTATGCCTGGGTTGCACAATCATGCACATAGCACACTTATGCAGCACTTTGAAAAATGTGTGGCAAAACGTAGTCCAGAAAGAACAACCTCGCCCTTTCAACGACACTATCAAAGTACTCCTTAGAAAACGGGGCGTTTAGGGTAATGGTTTTCGTGTCATTACCGTACACAAAGACCTCAGCTGTGGCCAGCCCTACGATTCCCATTTGCACTTGTACTTAAGAGAAGTAACGACTTTTTTCCTTGAGCAGCATGGGATCGCTGCCATAGCAGACCAAGCTTTTTGGGCATATCACTTCAATAAGACTTGCAGGGCAACATGCACAGCTGCCAGCACCATCAGGACTAGGAACAAGAAATGGCCTGTGCTGCAGAACACACACGCCACGGTCATGAATCAGGAGGTTGTTGTGCTTTTTGTTTTGTGAAAGATATGCAGATTTAGCAGCTCCTTCCAGCTCCACACCTCTTCGCATATCAGTCGTTGTTACCTTGCTTTCTCTCATTACAAGCTTGAGGAATGCTCGAACATCATGTGGGCCCATTTTTGTTTGGATTGTATGAACCCTTGGGTAAACGTTATGTACAACTGATGCAGTATTCATCCCGATGCGGTGGTCGAACCAGCATTTGTTTTGGCTTTCTCCTGTAGTGATGCGCTCAATTGCTTGAATATTGTCAGCGCTGTACTGTTTACAAAGCATTTCAAATACGTGTTGCCGTGACAACTGGTTGCCAGCTTGTTCTGCCAATTTCAAGATGTCGCAGATGGCACCTTTCCGCGTTTTTGGTGGTCTCACCTCAGTTATCCGATCTATCGCTGGTGGGCTGGGCGCACCTGCATCAGTGAAGGAAAAGAGTAATCACCATTATAATGAAGACGCTCATCTTTAAAACGTAATTTTGATTTGCAATAGTAAATAACTTATTAACATAAAGATGAACATGTAAGTTGTACAAGTCGATATTTCATTGCTTGTTAGCTAGGAGAATGACTGATGAGAAAAACAGCTCCAGAGAAGCGTCGGAGCATGCTTTTTTATTGATTAATTACCTCTTTATCCAATAATTAACTTACTCATGTGAAAGGGCCACCAAAATTAGGCGTGCACCCAAGGGCGACAAGAAGTCAGGAAGTTAGGGTACGACCAACGAGTGTTCAAGTAAACAATGGCAGTTTCCTGCAACGTGGAAGTAGATGGCGTAAAAAAGATGCCTAGCTCAAAAGGAGATGCGAAAACGCGATACATGTGCTGCTTTTTACCGGAAAAGAGAATTTTGTTTCACATAATTCCACCAGATCACTGGTGGGCATGGACGCGGTATTAGTTCACTTTCTATCGTAAACGCAAAATGCAATTGCAGAAACACCCGCTTTAAGGTAGAGTGTTCTTTGCTCCTTGGGCAAAACTGGTGTGGATTTAGTAGCCCGATTGTTTCTCGAAGTTTGTCAGATCTCTATTCTGAACAACCAGCTTATTTTGCCTGCTACCAAATTTACACGCGCAGATACATATCGATGAGTGTATTTGTAATTCTCAATTGATGAATTTCTAGGAGGAGTTTGTGAATTTCAATGATAACATTGTGAACTGCGAGGGCGAATCCCTTATGAATTCGCAGTACTTTTGTGGACTCCTTGCCATTCACTCAAGACATCTTCCTCTCGGTAATCGAAGCATATTGACTACTTAAAACGTACAGGATAATATCCTTCGGCTATGTTCCCATTGCAAATGTGGAAATGCAGTGAATGCCGTTTATTATTGAAACATTCTCCGTGCTTCTAAAGAAATTTGCGAGAAAAGCGGAACCTAGAAAAAGCACCCAACCATCGTTGAACGTGCGTCCAATAGATTGTACCACCTTCAAACACCCAAATCGCAAGCGAAAGCGACGAACGAACACTGGCAGCGATTTTTCTCACACGAAGTAAACAAATCTATCAACGATCTAAATATGTACCGGGGCGTAGTTTATGAGATAAAGGAATACTAGTTTACTCCATTTTTATGATCGATGCGTTACGAACGTTGTGCTATGCACACACAGTGTGTCCGACCTTAGGAGTTGTTTCTGGACGCGATTTGAAAATTTAAAATGGGTTTTTTTTGCCCCGACATCAAGCTCGGCCACAACCCGTTCGCTGTGAGTGTAACGAAACAATTTGAAAGGCCTGGTAATTGTTACCTGAATGCAAAATCACCGGACAGCAGCGTTCTTATTTTTTCCTCCATCGGAAGAGCAGCCGGTGAACCCTAAACCTAAATTCGCTACGTTCCTGTAAGCTGCTAAACAGCTTAGTTGCTTACCGCTGTGGTGCAAAAACTGAAAGCAAGAAACGCAGACAACCACTGGTGGCTTCTCGCTGTTCTTTTTATTATGCGGACGTCAGCCATCGTGCAATTTGGACAGTATACTTCCATACCACTCGGATGCGTCAGAGTCTGCACCATTCTCGGAAATCGCCAAGCATGCAGAAGAGTGCCGCCAACTGGCGAGATCATTCACAGCCGCAGACCAAGAACGTCGGAAGTCGCGTCGTCGTTGAGTCGGTCACTCCTCCTACACATCGTCGTCACCGACGCCGCGAGACCGTTCATGTTCAGTGCCTTAAGCCGTATTACGACCCGTTCGTACTCGCCTCGCCTTGAGTCGCCAAGAATGGCGTCTTTTTCTCTAGGGGGGTAATTATAACATAGATAGTGGCCGTTGGAAGGCGCGCCAGTGTGGCCGTGCTCAACTGAGACCGAGGGGGGCGCCCGGGGGGCGTCCCCTGGGAGAGGGGGCTAGCATCTGGGGCGGGCGGCTGTTCTCCGGCTGGCAATTCGGGGCCTCACACCATGGGCAGGGTTCTTGCCACTGCCAGGTGGTGCAGCGAAATGCGCGCCCCTCCTTGCTGTGACCCTGCAGGCAGTGAGCCCTGGTGATTGTAACAGAGATAGTGGCCGTTATGAAGGCGCGCCAGTTTGGCCGTGCTCAACTGAAATGGAGGCTGACTTTCAGGTGCCGTCAATCCCCCACTACGTCTATTTGCAAAGCTCAGTCATCGGAGTAGCCCCATCGAGAACGCTCTTGCGGCGAGACCTGCGCGTGGACTCCCGAGCTAGCTTGGCCTCTGGTACAACTAGCCCTCGTTACTAGTCGCTGGACGCCTGCTAATAAACCCCATTATAAAATAAATAAGAGCACGCTCTTCCGCGTAACACGGTGGATTGGGTGGTGGGTAAAAAACGAGGACTCAAGTTTTTAAATAAGCGGGTCCGCGACTATTGTTTTTTTTACCTGACCTGTGTGCCCCTTCCGCAGGCAAGGCCTGCATGGCCCCAGGAACCCGCCAGTGGAGTGCAAACACCCACACCTAGCATTCCCGAACACTTCCTGCGAACGTTCCTGTTGCCTATGACGGGTGTCAGGTGCGCTTTATATTTACCACGGTTGTTGAGGAGGAGTTACAGTGAGGCTCGTCGGGGCTCGTTAATGTGATTCCGCATTCAGGACCACGATCGGTGTCCCGAAAAAGGTTGTGAGCAAATAGGCTCAGCGCTAATCAGTAGTAAAAACACTCTGAGGCATTTTCGCCAATTCCAAACTGTGGTGCTCGCATACATTGCTGCTCGAAGAGGGGAAATGACCTGAAATATATGTAACGCATTGCCGCACACCCTAAATCACTCACAATGACGACGTCCCCCTCCTTAACAGTGGCTAAGAAATTGCTATGCACGTGCAGTCTTGCTCCGCAACGACAGCCTAACGGGGTTTTCTAGAAACTTCTGCTCGAGCAAATACCTCTACTGTCTGCGATTGCTTGTGGCTTCACCTACTGGCAACAACTTGGTCGTATGAGACTGAAGAAGTATGTGGTGGAGGGATAGAAACAACTGTGGAGTGAAGAAAAAGTTTCTCGCTCCAGCCAAGCGTACACGGGCTTATGGGGGGATGCAAGCAGCATTGGGCAAACGTTTCCGTACGACTGGCGTGGCCGTTTGGGATGGAAAATTTAGACCGGCATCAAAACTGTGTAGAATATTTATTTGAGGCTGGAAAAGCAAGTAGAAAGAAGCTGAAACACTCGTCTCTGGCAGAGACGAGTGTTTTAGCCTTGGCCCAGCCTGGAGCTAGGCCACATTGTATATAGGTTAAGTCATACATCGATTCATGAGGCGGGCTGTTTTGAAATTCAATTCTTCTTTTTTAGCCCCCCCCCGCCACATTTTTTGTTCTATCGGCAATCCAGACATGTCAATTGGCGGGAATTCTCCCTCTCAAGAACATCACATGTGTACCGGGAATACATTCATGTCCTTCATACATTTCGCTGGCTTTCATTTTATTGCTACCACAGTGCAGAGTAACGACGCCGTTTAGCTACTGCCCTTTAGAATTTCTTTGTAGTCTGCAGTGGCTGTTTGCGTGTAGGAGGCCCGTAACAAGAACGCTTCGATGTAGTGACTGGTTGCTTTTGCTGCTCTTCAGTTTTTCCGTTTTTTCTACCGGTGGTTCTACGCAGTGCCTACAATCCTTTGCGCTGCCTCCTTACCACCACCCAGTGACTTCAAAAAGCCGGATTCGCCGTGTCAAACGGCTTCAGCGAAGCTGTGAGCGCACCCTGCAGCCTAGCAGGGTGCCGCCATCGCCTGCGCTTCATGCTGTCGCAATGGATGGAACTCACCAACGTCTATCTCCTCCAAGCGCACCACATCAAGGTATTCCCACAAGTACACGCGACTCCACTCCCGATGACAACCCAGAAATCCAACCAGCCCCCAAAAAGCGTGCTGTTGATCAGCAACCTGATGGTCAGAACGTGTCTTCAGAAACCACTGACATGGAAACAAATCAAGGAGAGTTCACGCTGGTCACTTACAAAAAAAGGGAGCCGCTGGGATTCCCGTCGTCTTTGAACCAGCTGAAGGCTGCAGTTTGTGGAGAGTCAACCCCAACGTATTGGCGTCAGAAGTCGTGGCAACGGCACAATAAAAGGTTTTAACCCATCGCCTAAACAAGGATGGAAGTCGTATTGTGACTGTGTCGTCCCTTGCCGCTGTCAACCGACTTCTTCACGTCTCCTCCCTTGCTGGCATGACAGTCGAGGCGCGCGTGCCTCGTTCATACATGGAGACGTATGGGAAAATCCAAGGCGTGCCCCTGGAGTACACGGATGAGGCACTAGCGAGTTACCTGAGCGATCAAGGTTTGGTATCTGCCCGTCGGCAAGTCACCTACTCACGCGATGAAAATCAAGTCGTCGCTGAGACTCGCCGGCGCCCTGTCATCTTGGAATTTAAGCCGGGTTCCCCTCTTTCTGCTAGGGTGTTCCTTGGTTTTGACAGCTTCCCCGTGGCAGAATACATCGGATCTGCCACACAATGCTTCAAGTGCCAGAAACATGGCCACATCGCCAAGAATTGCAGAGGAAAGCTTCGCTGCAAAATATGCTCTGGTGACCACTCCCACAAGGACTGCACTTCGCGCAACCAACCCCGCTGCGCGAACTGTAACGGCCCTACATTCCCCGTCGTTTGGTACTTGCCCGAAGAAAAAGGCAGCTACTCTTGCACGCAGTGTCGAGCAAATACAAGGGAAAGCTCCTGCACGACGTGAGTCACCGTCGAACCCTGAAGTCGTAGTTTCAACTGTTATTGTGCCTTCAAGTGACCCTCCGCTTAATGGTGAAGTTCCCAAAAACAAGTCCTATGCGCAAGCTACACGGGATCAATCTTCCAGCAAAGCTTCTCAGGTCACACCTGACGCGCGCCCACAGGACGTAGCCTCCCCACCAACTCGACGTCCCCGCAGGGAACAGGAACGGACGACAGGTCAGCCCACGCAGGCCGATATCACCGGTATGCTGATCCCAATGCTGTTCGCAGCAATCAGGGCTCTACTACGTGCCCATCCCTCGTATGGACATATCCCTGAAGTTGAAGCCGTCTTGTCCCTGGAACCTCTCGTGGCCGCGTCTTCATCTTCGCGATATGGGTCCGGAGTACACAGAAGCTGACTTCATCGGACACCCCTTCCCCGAAACCGCTCATCAACGAAAATCTTAAGACCTGTACAATTTTCCAATGGAACACTCGCGGTCTACGCTCAAAACTTGCCGATTTTCGCCAACTTGTGCGTACATATCGATTTCCATTTATTGTAATATCCGAGTCTCGTGTTGAGGATGACTTTAGGTTAAAAAACTACAATTTGCTGCATTCTCAACGCTCGAACGGCATCAGTCGTCTTTTTATTGGTGTCCGCAATGATTTGCCAGTAGCCAGAGTCGCTGTGCCTGCTCATGAAACTGAAGAATATGTTTGTGCCAAAACCATGATTGGAAGACAGCAATTTACTTTTATTGCTGCCTACAGGCAATGGCTTTGACGCCTCGAGGCTAGAAAGCATTCTCACTAGGACGGCCCCGCCTTACCTAATCTGCGGTGACTTCAACGCGCACCATGAGATCTGGGGTAGCGCACATTCAAGTTCCCGTGGAACGAAATTAGCGGAGCTGCTTATCAGACACTATATTGAGCCCATTAATAATGGCAGCATCAAATACGTGAAAAACGCGATGGTGAGCAGCTGTATTGGCGTTTCTTTTGTATCAAGCTGCATCGCTCAAAAATTTCCTGGTGCACAGACCTGGAAACGAGGGGGAGCGACCACTTCCCAGTTCTACTATCCTATCTCGAGAAAGATGCACTCCGATTGGGAAGGAAGGTAAAGAGCACAAACAGGGATGCTTATGAACAGAGCGTGGACCTGAGGATCACTGCAGCGACTTCAGATGACGACCTCATTCCCTTCATGGCTCGATGTCTCAGGGAATCAACGTGGGTCACACGAAGGCGTTCAAACATCAAGACGGATAGGGAGTATGAGCGTTTACGAGCCATTCGCAGGCGTGCGGAGCGGAAGGCGCGTCGCACCAAAACTTTACAAGACCTGCAACAAGCTCGCAGGGCATATAGACATGTAAGACGCCATCTGGAAAAGTTGAGCAGGCAGCAATGGAAAGATTTTTGTGCAAAATTAGATTTTCCCAAGCCGTCATCGCACATTTGGCGCGTTGTAAAGGGAATGTGTACCCATATACCGCAGCTACACCCATTCAGCGCGCTGTTGTTGCACGAAAACATTTCCCAGAAGGAAGCAGCTAACGAATACTGCAAGCTCCTGTCTGCAAGCTCATCTACTCAGATACGCGCACACTCCAACCCTTCTGCGCCCCCGGCAGCTGCCTTACCTGCATTGGACCTGCCATTCGCGATACAGGAGCTCAATGCAGCGCTTTCCGACGTCAAGAAACGGTCTTCTCCTGGTTACGACGAAATCACTTATGAGGCAACCTCGCATCTATCCCAGCACTCCCACCTGCGTCTTCTGGAGTATTACAACGCAACGTGGCTGCATGGTACCGTCCCGTCTGATTGGAAATTAGCGAAAATTATTTCTATCTTAAAGCCTGGAAAATCACCAACACGTTACGACTCGTTTCGACCGATAGCCTTACTTAGCTGTGTTAAGAAATAATTGGAAAAGACGATCTTCAAAAGGATGACTTGGTACATGGAAACTAAAAAAGTGTACCCACCTCAAATGAATGGATTTAGACAGAACCGATCGGCTATTGACAGCATTATTACCCTCGTATCGTCTTTGGAAGAAGAACTAAATTCCGAACACATACCAATTGCGGTGTTTTAAGATATTAAATCAGCCTTCGACTCCATATATCACGATTTAATTCTAGAGTCCCTTCTTTCACTTGGCTTAGGCGTAAGATTATACGCATGGATTTCAAGCTATCTTGAAGAACGAAAACTTTTCATGTGCACAGAAGAAGGGCCTACACCGTGTTATGAAGTAAGAAGAGGGGTACCTCAAGCAGCTGTATTAAGTCCTTTACTATTCAATATCGTGCTCATTCACCTGAAGCGTGTTCTCCCCCGTAGGGTCAAGATAACTCTGTACGCGGACAATATCTGCATTTGGAGTGCTTCGAGGTCACGTCTCGTTACGCAACAGAAGCTCCAGACGTCACTTCCAAAATATCAGAACATCTACAGCCTAAAGGACTTCATCTCTCCCCGGAAAAAAGCAGCGCTATGGCCTTCACCCGTAAGAGCATGGATAGATATCCTTTAATCCTTGGTGGCCGGCCCTTGAAATACGTCCGAACCCAAAGGGATCTTGGTGTTACAATCGACAGAAACCTCTCCTGGGCTCTGGAAGTAAAGAGACTACGTATGCGAATTTCCACGGCATCCCAAATTATTGGATATCTTGCTGGCACACGCTGGGGCAGCGATTGTCGTTCCATGGTGCTTCTCTTCAAGGCGTATGTTGACGGCGTGTTGCGCTACAGCCTCCCTGTCCTGCAGCAGCTGTCCCTTACAAGCAAAAGACAGCTTGAAGCGGCGAGGAATAACTGTCTCAGGAAGTGCCTCGGCCTTCCTAAAGGATCATCGCGTTCTGGGACAATTGCTAAAGCCGGCTGCCTGCAAGACGTGTTACGACTTCAAGGAAACACTACGAATTCATTTGAGGCACACGTTACATACAAGAACGCATTCGTTGGCTCATATCGCAGATCGAAGCAATTCCAGCTTTGGGCAAGCAATCAGGGCTATTAAAGCTCAAATTCCAACTCAAAAACCGCAGACAATGCCCCTGGGATTCCCGCCCTGGACTCTGTCACCCCTTCGGATAAATCATTTATACCTGAAATTGATTCAAAAAAGCAAATGCCTCAAATCAGCCTACTTCAGATGACACTCGC
Source organism: Haemaphysalis longicornis (assembly GCA_013339765.2). Taxonomy (NCBI): domain Eukaryota; kingdom Metazoa; phylum Arthropoda; class Arachnida; order Ixodida; family Ixodidae; genus Haemaphysalis; species Haemaphysalis longicornis. Next base: position 47,757 of record JABSTR010000201.1, read on the forward strand.
ACACATTAACAAATTTTATACTACAACGACTCACATTTTTACTGATGGGTCGGCAACATCTGAGTGCAGTTCATCAGGAATTTTAAATGCAGAGCATTTCTTTAACTCGCACTGTCACCCGTCGTCCCTCGGCGTTGTCCGCAGCCATCCCCCTACACTATAAAAAAATTTTAGTTATCGGCGCCAGGTTTCGATCCCACGACCCTGCGGGCGGAACGCAAGGTACATGGTGCTCTTCCCACTGCGCCACAAAGCCGACACAGAATCATAGGCTAAGAACGCGCCTTATATCCTTCACTCATTCAAACTACGTCAAGAAGCTGCTGATACAACGCATTCACTACCTGTGGGCGGAACGCGAGGTACATGGTGCTCTTCCCACTGCGCCACAAAACCGACACAGAATCAAAGGCTACGAGCGCGCCTTATATCCTTGACTCATTTAAACTACGTCAAGAAGCTGCTGATACAACGCATTCACTACCACCAACTCCCCAAACACTAAACGTTAACGCAATACACCCACCCCCTATGCGACGCATTTACTCGAGTCCCCCTCGCGGGGAGATGAGCCCAATTTTTTATTCCATCAGCTGGGAAAGCCCTGTCATACGGCCTTGAGCGACCGACTTCGTCCACGTCGGCTGAGCTTCATGGGATAAAAGAAGCCATCCGATACATTCTTCGCCAGCCGTCGACACAGTGGACCATTTTTTGCGATTCGAAGGCAGCTCTTCAGACCCTGCAACGCGCTAGCTGTTTCAGCCTTCATGAACATGCCCAGCGAGAAGCGAAGTATCTCCACCATCTCGCATTCGCCTCTGGACATCGTGTGACACTACAGTGGCTCCCAGGCCAGTGTGGCATATTGGGTAACCAGAAAGCGGATGAGGCTGCCCACAGGGTTAGGAGAAGACAGCGCGGTTTACACGCGGACGCAAGAAAGAGTACTTGACACACACGAGTGTCAAGTACTCCTCCTTGTGTCCGTGTGTAAACCGCGCTGTCTTCTCCTAATAATGTTAAACCAACACTCCCAGATAGCCACGTTAGTGCATTTCATTGCCCCCAGGGGCCTAGAATTGAGAACACCAAGAAAGATTTTTTTCACAAAAAATGATGCCTCAGCCATGACTAAGGCAGTAGTTTTGGGTGAGAAAAACCGCTTATGGTCCCTTCCGGAGTTTCATCAGGCCTGTCTATATTGCATAGACCCGTACATGAGAATGAGGCTGCCGGAACGACTACCTCGCCGAATGGAGACACTGTACCATCGACTGCGCCTTAATGCAGCGTTTACAAATTCGTTCCTTCATCGTATAGGCCAGACTTCCAACCCATACTGTGAGAACTGTGGCTCACCCGAAACCATCGAACATATACTACTAGAGTGCTCTGATTATGCTGAATCAAGGGCCCGTTTACAGCAAAGAATTGAATGTCTCCAACATGGACCAATAACACTAAGCTTGATGCTTGGACCATTCCACTCACCATCCTGCCAGCGCAAAGCCCTGTCTGCATTATTTGAGTACCTCGAGGACATTGGCGTCGCTACAACACTGTAGCCATCTCCATAGCGTGTGCAGTCAAGTTTTTTACTCAGCGCCGTTAAACAGGACTCTATTCATTTTTAATTTTTATTATTTTTTATTCTTATCTTTTGTCTCCTACTCTTCTTCTTCAACCTTCTTCCTTTGTTTCCTTCTCCCCCCTTCCCCGCAGAGTAGCATGTCAGCGAATTCATGCTGGCAAACCTCTCTGCTTTCTCTGTAATAAAGTCTCTCTCTCTCTCTCTCTCTCTCTCTCTCTAGTGACTTACTTTAGAGCTAAAGACCGTGAAGGGTCATAAAGTTATTGTTACCATCACCATCTCGGAAAACTTCCTTCCATCTTCGAAAACTTCATTTGCGTCGAAGAACAACAGCTGGTTTGTACAGCCGCTTATTTGTCGTCTGTTCTTCCCACAGTTTGGCTAGAGATGAATGATGTGATCCTGAAACGCAAAAATCAACGGCCTTACTCACGCGAGGCCGGGTAAATTCGCTCCGTGCCCTGTCTTCATTAGGGCACACACTCTCTGTAGCGAAAAAAAACAACGGAGGGCAGACCGGGCCGTGCCTGCGCGAAACGGGAAGAAAGAAGAGGAATAAACATTTGTTTGAGCAGTCAATGATGTTGGTTTTACCGCCAGATTGAGCCTCCTTAGTTAAGGAAGCCCTGGGTCTTCGCGCCCGGCCTGTCTCGCCCGGATTACGAGATGTTGTTGGGGATCCGGGTTGGAGTTGGTCAACCAAGCCTTCCACTGCTGAAATGAGGGATTTCTATTTAGGCCAAACGAATGTGTGTGGTGACAGTCCTATGCCATGTGGTAACTAGTGTATGGCTGTATGCGGAGTTTGCAAGTGTATGTGTAAAATGTCGGATGCATTGAGTGTATAGATGTACCATGTGTAAATGTGTTAGTTTGTAACTGTCGGTAGATGACCGTGTCTTCGCGAGACTTGTTGAGATGTGGAGGCAGAAAGGTTCTTCGTCTCAAGCGGTAGTGGACGAGGAGGTCGCTGTACCTTCTGGGGATTATTTCTCGTGTTGGGCTTATGGAAGCACTGAATGAAATCCCAGAACGAGGCTCCTATTACATTATTGCTACGGGCAACATACCAACTGGTATGAAAGCAGCTGATAGTTACTCCTCTTTACAAAGGCCGATATCTATTCTATCATGCCTCTCCAAGATACTCGAAAAATATCTGTTTCGAATTATGACACACTTTTTAAAGCCTCACAATATAATCTCACCTCTCCAATACGGCTTTGTTCAAGAAAAAGGCACTAAAACTCTGCTCGAAAACTTTTCTGACTTGTTAAATATGGCTTTCGAGCATAATCAAGTTGCCTGTGCTTTGTTCTTAGATATAAAGAAAGCTTTTGACAGTGTACCACACAGTCTTCTGCTATGTAAACTTTCCTTCCTTGAATTTAAAGGACCGTTCTTGCAGTTGCTTCAAAATTTCTTGCATGGCCGGCGTCAATGTGTCTCTCTAGGAGAGTCTCGTAGCAGCTTTTCACTGATAAAATCTGGAGTACCTCAAAGTTTGATACTAAGCCCCCTGCTGTTTAATATTTTTGTTAATGATCTTTGTAATGCAGTTTCCACTCCGCTATTTCAATACGCTCATGACACCTTGATAGTTTTCCTAGGCTTCACACTTTCATCACGCCATTGCATCCTTGCAGACTGCAACAACTAATGCAAATGACTGGTTAGCTGCTAATATATATCCGGTTAATACTGTTAAAACGCAGCTTATGTGCTTCAACAATTCGTTAAAAATGTAGTGCTTAATGACCGGTTAATTTTAACATTGGTTTTTTGCCCTGACATCAGCTCGGCTACAAACCACTCGCTGTGAGTGTAACGAAACAATTTGGAACGCCTGGTAATTTTTACTGAAAGCAAAATCACCGCACAGCAGCGTTCTTATTTTTGCCTTCATCGGAAGAGCAGCCCGTGCAGCCTAAACCTAAATTCGCTACGTTCCTGTCGGCTGCTAAACAGCTTAGTTGTTTACCACTGTGGTGCAAAAACTGAAAGCAAGAAACGCAGACAATCACGGGCGGCTTCTCGCCGTTCTTTTTATTATACGGACGTCAGCCATCGTGTACATTGGACACTATACTTCCATAGCACCCGGATGCGTCAGAGTCTGCACCGGTGTCGGATGGCCAAGCATGCAGAAGAGTGCCGTGAACTGGCGAGATCATTCACAGCCGCAGACCAAGGACGTCGGAAGTCCCGCCACGACGTTTCCAGCGGCGCTCCTACATACGGTGCTGGCTCCCTCGTTCGGCTTTGAACACCGTCCAATACCCCCGGCGTTTCAAGCAAACTACAAGCTATAATGCGAGGGACCCTAATGAGTCGTCGAGCGAGCTTCACCCGTGAATTACGTCGTTGAGCCGGTCACTCTTCCTATAGATCGTCGTCGCCGATGCCGCGAGACTGTTCACGTTCAGCGCCTTAAGCCGTATTACGACCCGCTCATCCTTGCCTCGCCTTGAGTCGCAAAGGATGGCTTCTTTTTCTCCCGGGGGTAAATAGTAACAGAGATAGTGGCCGTTAGAAGGCGCGCCAGTGTGGCCGTGCTCAACTGAGACCGAGGCTGACTTTCAGGTGCCTGTCAATCCCCCACTAGGTCTATGTGCGAAGCTCAGTCATCGGAGCAGCCCCATCGAGAACGCTCTTGCTGCGAGACCTGCGCGTGGACTCCCCAGCTAGCTTGGCCTCTGGTACAAACCAGCGCTGTTTACAAGTCGCTGGACGCCTGCTAACAAACCCCAGTTATAAAATAAATAAGCGCACGCTCTTCCGCGTACACGGTGGATTGGGTGATGGGTAAAAACGAGGATTCAAGTTTTACAAAAAAGCGGGTCCGCAACTATTTTTCTGTGACCTGACCTGTGTGCCCCTTCCGCAGGGCAAGGCCCGACATGGCCCCAGGAACCCGCCAGTGGAGTGCAAAACACCCACACCTAGCATTCCCGAACACTTCCTGCGAACGTTCCTGTTGCCTATGACGGGTGTCAGGTCTCCTTTTATATTTACAACGGTTGTTGTTGAGGCGGAGTAAACAGTGAGGCTCGTTGGGGCTCGTTAATGCTGATTCCGCATTCAGGACCGCGATCGGTGTACCGACAAAGGTTGGAAGCAAACAGGCTCAGTGCTAATCAGTAGTAAAAACACTCTGAGGCTTTTTCGCCAATTCCAAACTGTGGTGCTCGCATACATTGCTGCTCGAAGAGGGGAAATGACCTGAAATTTATGTAACGCATTCCGCACACCTTAAATCACACACAATGACGACATCCCCCTCCTTAACAGTGGCTAAGAAATTGCTATGCACGTGCAGTCCTGCGCCGCAACGACAGCCTAACGGGTTTTCTGAAAACTTCTGCTCGAGCAAAATACCTCTACTGTCTGCTATTGCTTGTGGCTTCACCTACTGGCAACAGCTTGGTCGTATCAGACTGAAGAAGTATGTGGTGGAGGGACGGAAAGAAATGTGGAGTGAAGAAAAAGTTTCTCGCTCCAGGGGCTTATGGGGGGATGCAAGCAGCATTGGGCAAGCGTTTCCGCACGACTGGCGCGGCCGTTTGGGATGGAAAATTTAGACCGGCATCAAACCTGTGTAGAATATTTATTTGAGGCTGGAAAAGCAAGTAGAAAGAAGCTGAAACACTGGTTTCTAGCAGAGACGAGTGTTTAGCCTTGGCCCGGCCCGGAGTTAGGCCACATTGTATATAGGTTAAGTCAGTCATCGATTCATGAGGAGGGCTGTTTTGAAGTTTAATTCTTCTTTTTTAGCACCCGCCACATTTGTTGCTCCATTTTTTTGGACCAACAACAACATTTGTTGGTCTACCGGCAATCCAGACATGTCAATTGGCGGGAATTCTCGCATTCAACAACATCACATGTGTACCGGGAATACATTCGTGTGCTTCATACATTTCGCTAGATTTCATTTTATTGCACCGCAGAGCTGAGTAGCGAAGCCGTTTAGCTACTGCCCTTTAGAATTTATTTGTAGTCTGCAGTGACTGTTTGCGTGTAGGAGGCCCGTAACAAGAACGCTTCGATATAGTGGCTTACTTTAGAGCTAAAGACCGTGAAGGGTTATAAAGCTTTTGTAATCATCACCATCTTGGAAAACTTCTTTTCATCTTCGAGACCTTCATTTGCGTCGAAGAACAACAGCTGGTTTGTACAGCCGCTTATTTGTCTTCGGTTGTTCCCAAAGTTTGGCTAGAGATGAATGATGTGCCCCTGAAACGCAAAAATCAACGGCCTTACTCACGCGAGGCCGGGTAAATTCGCTCCGTGCCCTGTCTTCATTAGGGCACACACTCTCTGTAGCGAAGAAAAACAACGGAGGGCAGACCGGGCCGTGCCTGCGTGAAACGGGGAGAAAGAAGAGGAATAAACACTTGTTTGAGCAGTCAATGATGTTGGTTTTACCGCCAGATTGAGCCTCCTTATGTCCAGGAAGCCCTGGGTCTTCGCGGCGGGTCTCCCCCGGATTACGAGATGTTTTTGGTGATCCGGGTTGGAGTTGGTCAACCAAGCCTTCCACTGCTGAAATGAGGGATTTCTATTTAGGCCAAACGAATGTGTGTGGTGCACTCGTATGCCATGTGGTAACTAGTGTATGGCTGTATGCTGAGTTTGCAAGTGTATGTGTAAAATGTCGGATGCATTGAGTGTATAGATGTACCATGTGTAAATGTGTTAGTTTGTAACTGTCGGTAGATGACCGTGTCTTCGCGAGACTTGTTGAGATGTGGAGGCAGAAAGGTTCTTCGTCTCAAGCGGTAGTGGACCAGGAGGTCACTGTACCTTCTGGGGATTATTTCTCCTGTTGGGCTTATGGAAGCACTGAATGAAATCCCAGAACGAGGCTCCTATTAGCATTATTGCTACGGGCAACATACCAACTCGTATGAAAGCAGCGATAGTTACACCTCTTTACAAAGGCCGATTTCTATTCTATCATGCCTCTCCAAGATACTCGAAAAATATCTGTTTCAAATTATGACACACTTTTTAAGCCTCACAATATAATCTCACCTCACCAATACGGCTTTGTTCAAGAAAAAGGCACTAAAACTCTGCTCGAAAACCTTTCTGACTTGTTAAATATGGCTTTCGAGCATAACCCTGTTGCCTGTGCTTTGTTCTTAGATATAAAGAAAGCTTTTGACAGTGTACATCACAGTCTTCTGCTATGTAAACTTTCCTTCCTTGAATTTAAAGTACCGTTCTTGCAGTTGCTTCAAAATTTCTTGCATGGCCGGCGTCAATGTGTCTCTCGAGGAGAGTCTCGTAGCAGCTTTTCACCGATAAAATCTGGAGTACCTCAAAGTTTGATACTAAGCCCCCTGCTGTTTAATATTTTTGTTAATGATCTTTGTAATGCAGTTTCCACTCCGCTATTTCAATACGCTCATGACACCTTGATAGTTTTCCTCGGCTTCACACTTTCATCACGCCATTGCATCCTTGCAGACTGCAACAACTAATGCAAAGGACTGGTTAGCTGCAAATATATATCCGGTTAATACTGTTAAAACGCAGCTTGTATTCTTCAACAATTCGTTAAAAATGTAGTGCTTAATGACCGGTTAATTTTAACATTGGTTTTTTGCCCTGACATCAAGCTCGGCTACAAACCACTCGCTGTGAGTGTAACGAAACAATTTGAAACACCTGGTAATTTTTACTGAAAGCAAAATCACCGCACAGCAGCGTTCTTATTTTTGCCTCCATCGGAAGAGCAGCCCGTGCAGCCTAAACCTAAACTCGCTACGTTCCTGTCGGCTGCTAAACAGCTTAGTTGCTTACCACTGTGGTGCAAAAACTGAAAGCAAGAAACGCATACAATCACGGGCGGCTTCTCGCCGTTCTTTTAAGTGCAATGCACTTCTTAAGCCACCCTGAACCTCAGTCCACCGGCGATGTCCGCGCACGTGGAGATGGGCGCGCGCAGCCTGGCCGCTGACATAGCACATACCCACGTGGGGGATTGGCCAGGAATCTCCTTGTCTTCCTTGGCAACGGGGGGAGATGGGCGCGCGCTGTCTGGCCGCTGATATGGCACATACCCACGTGGGGGATTGGCCAAGAATCGGGCGTGAGAAGGGCTAATGCACCTGCTTAAAGGAGTACTGACACGACATTTCAAATCTGAGATCCGCTCTAGCAATCAAGTGCAACGACAACACAAATGGGTGTCTGTGAATAAATGCATCTTTCTTTCTTTGTAGTTGTGTGTGTGTGTGTGATCTCTCTTTCGCGAACATTACCGAACCGCGCAAATTCAACTCGTCCATTCGCACTTTCACATTCTTCCCCTCGGGGAACTGCGGCGAATTTTTATTATACGGACGTCAGCCATCGCGTACATTGGACACTATACTTCCATAGCACCCGGACGCGTCAGAATCTGCACCAGTGTCGGAAATGGCCAAGCATGCAGAAGAGTGCCGCGAACTGGCGAGATCATTCACAGCCCCAGACCAAGGACGTCGGAAGTCCCGCCACGACGTTTCCAGCGGCGCTCCTACATACGGTGCTGGCTCCCTCGTTCGGCTTTGAACGCCGTCCAATACCCCCGGCGTTTCAAGCAAACTACAAGCTAAAGTGAGGGACCCTAATGAGCCGTCGAGCGAGCTTCACCCGTAAATTACGTCGTTGAGCCGGTCACTCTTCCTATAGATCGTCGTCGCCGATGCCGCGAGACTGTTCACATTCAGCGCCTTAAGCCGTATTACGACCCGCTCATACTCGCCTCGCCTTGAGTCGCAAAGGATGGCTTCTTTTTCTCCCGGGGGGTAATTGTAACAGATAGAGTGGCCGTTAGAAGGCGCGCCAGTGTGGCCGTGCTCAACTGAGACCGAGGCTGACTTTCAGGTGCCGTCAATCCCCCACTAGGTCTATGTGCGAAGCTCAGTCATCGGAGCAGCCCCATCGAGAACGCTCTTGCTGCGAGACCTGCGCGTGGACTCCCCAGCTAGCTTGGCCTCTGGTACAACCAGCGCTGTTTACAAGTCGCTGGACGCCTGCTAACAAACCCCATTATAAAATAAATAAGAGCACGCTCTTCCGCGTAACATGGTGGATTGGGTGGTGGGTAAAAAACGAGGATTCAAGTTTAAAAAAAAGCGGGTCCGCAACTATTTTTCTGTGACCTGACCTGTGTGCCCCTTCCGCAGGCAAGGCCGACATGGCCCCAGGAACCCGCCAGTGGAGTGCAAACACCCACACCTAGCATTCCCGAACACTTCCTGCGAACGTTCCTGTTGCCTAAGACGGGTGTCAGGTCTCATTTATATTTACCGCTGTTGTTGAGGCGGAGTAACAGTGAGGCTCGTTGGGGCTCGTTAATGTGATTCCGCATTCAGGACCACGATCGGTGTACCGACAAAGGTTGGAAGCAAACAGGCTCAGTGCTAATCAGTAGTAAAAACACTCTGAGGCATTTTCGCCAATTCCAAACTGTGGTGCTCGCATACATTGCTGCTCGAAGAGGGGAAATGACCTGAAATTTATGTAACGCATTCCACACACCCTAAATCACACACAATGACGACGTCCCCCTCCTTAACAGTGGCTAAGAAATTGCTATGCACGTGCAGTCCTGCGCCGCAACGACAGCCTAACGGGTTTTCTGGAAACTTCTGCTCGAGCAAAATACCTGTACTGTCTGCTATTGCTTGTGGCTTCACCTACTGGCAACAACTTGGTCGTATCAGACTGAAGAAGTATGTGGTGGAGGGATAGAAACAACTGTGGAGTGAAGAAAAAGTTTCTCGCTCCAGCCAAGCGTACAGGGGCTTATGGGGGGATGCAAGCAGCATTGGGCAAGCGTTTCCGCACGACTGGCGCGGACGTTTGGGATGAAAAATTTAGACCGGCATCAAACCTGTGTAGAATATTTATTTGAGGCTGGAAAAGCAAGTAGAAAGAAGCTGAAACACTGGTTTCTAGCAGAGACGAGTGTTTAGCCTTGGCCCGGCCCGGAGTTAGGCCACATTGTATATAGTTTAAGTCAGACATCGATTCATGAGGTGGGCTGTTTTGAAGTTTAATTCTTCTTTAGCACCCGCCACATTTGTTGCTCCATTTTTTTGGACCAACAACAATATTTGTTGCTCTACCGGCAATCCAGACATGTCAATTGGCGGGAATTCTCCCATTCAACAAAATCACATGTGTACCGGGAATACATTCGTGTGCTTCATACATTTCGCTAGGTTTCATTTTATTGCACCGCAGTGCAGAGTAATGAAGCCGTTTAGCTACTGCCCCTTAGAATTTATTTGTAGTCTGCAGTGGCTGTTTGCGTGTAGGAGGCCCGTAAAAAGAACTCTTCGATGTAGTGGCTTACTTTAGAGCTAAAGACCGTGAAGGGTCATAAAGCTTTTGTTACCATCACCATCTTGGAAAACTTCTTTTCATCTTCGAGAACTTCATTTGCGTCGAAGAACAACAGCTGGTTTGTACAGCCGCTTATTTGTCGTCGGTTGTTCCCACAGTTTGGCTAGAGATGAATGATGTGCTCCTGAAACGCAAAAATCAACGGCCTTACTCACGCGAGGCCGGGTAAATTCGCTCCGTGCCCTCTCTTCATTAGGGCACACACTCTCTGTAGCGGAAAAAACAACGGAGGGCAGACCGGGCCGTGCCTGCGCGTCACGGGGAGAAACAAGAGGAATAAACATTTGTTTGAGCAGTCAATGATGTTGGTTTTACCGCCAGATTTAGCCTCCTTAGTCCAGGAAGCCCTGGGTCTTCGCGGCGGGTCTCCCCCGGATTACGAGATGTTGTTGGGGATCCGGGTTGGAGTTGGTCAACCAAGCCTCCCACTGCTGAAATGAGGGATTTCTATTTAGGCCAAAGGATTGTGTGTGGTGGCACTCCTATGCCATGTGGAAACTAGTGTATAGCTGTATGCTGAGTTTGCAAGTGTATGTGTAAAATGTCGGATGCATTGAGTGTATATATGTACCATGTGGAAATGTGTTAGTTTGTAACGGTCGGTGGATGACCGTGTCTTCGCGAGACTTGTTGAGATGTGGAGGCAGAAAGGTTCTTCGTCTCAAGCTGTAGTGGACCAGGAGGTCACTGTACCTTCTGTGGATTCTCGTGTTGGGTTAATGGAAGGACTGACTGAAATCCCAGAACGAGGCTCCTATTCGCATTATTGCTACGGGCAACGTACCAACTGGTATGAAAGCAGTGATAGTTACCCCTCTTCACAAAGGTCGATATCTATTCTATCATGCCTCTCCAAGATACTCGAAAAATATCTTTTTCGAATTATGACATACTTTTTAGAGACTCACAATATTATCTCACCTCACCAATACGGTTTTTTTCAAGGAAAAGGCACTGAAACTCTGCTCGAAAACTTTTCTTACTTGTTAAATATGGCTTTCGAGCATAACCAAGTTGCATGTGCTTTGTTCTTAGATATAAAGAAAGCTTTTGACAGTGTACCCCCCCCCCCAGTCTTCGGCTAGGTAAACTTTCCTTGCTTTGATTTAGAGGACCGTTCTTGCAGTTGCTTCAAAATTTCTTGCATGGCCGGCGTTAATGCGTCTCCCTAGGAAAGTCTCGTAGCTGCTTTTCACCGATAAAATCTGCAGTACCTCAAAGTTCGATACTAAGCCCCCTGCTATTTATTATTTTTGTTAATGATCTTTGTAATGCAGTTTCCACTCCGCTATTTCAATACGCTGATGACACCTTGATAGTTTCCTCGCTTCACACGTTCATCACGCCATTGCATCGTTGAGACTGCAGCAACTCATGCAAAAGACTGGTTTGCTGCTCATTTAATTACGGTTAATACGGTTAAAACGCAGCTTTTGTGCTTCCAGAATTTGTTAAAAAATGTAGTGCTTAATGACCCGTTAATTTTTCATACGTCTTCATGTTCTTCTTGTAGGAGCGAACTGGTGAAGAATGTTTCGTCTGTAAAATATCTCGGAGTAATTTTTCACAATGACCTGAAATAGAATTCTCACATAGCCTACGTCTGTAAAAAGATGCGGGCTGTCGTGTATTATGCACAACTTGTGTTTCTTTATGCCGTTATCAGTGCGGAAGATGTTTTTGCATGCGTTGGGCTACAGTGTTCTTCGTTACGGCATTAGAGTGTATGGTCACGGCGCAGCTCAATGGCAGCAGAGGCGGAATTTAATTCTAAGCTCTCTGCTAAAACAATGTAGCCTATAATTTATGCCTCCCCGGAAGCGGAAATATTTTAACAGCGTTACAATTGCCCAATTTTACTATGCTGTTAATGAACGCAATAGTGTTAAAGCATTTTTGGACGAGCGACTACAAAGAAAACTACATTCTTACGCGTAGCCTTAGACCAAGAGATTTGTATCGGGTACCATGGTGTCATAAGAGGTATGGTAAAAGAAAGCGGCGCTACTATGTTCCGATCGTCCTTCAATAAATTGCCACCCAGTGTATTTGAAGCGAGCAGTCGTTGTAAACTGAAAAATCGCCTTCGTGCATTTTGCTGGGAAGTTGCCTAACTCTGCTTGCTGCTGATGCCCACCTCTGTTGGCTTGTTAGCTCAGTTTCCCGTTACTCTGTGGTAGAGTGTAGCCTGTAATGGTTTTGCAGTTCACCGTGTTTTGTATTCAACTCAGGTTTTATTGTATCACCTTGAATACCATTCTGTTAGTTTTATGTTCGGCTATGTGCACTGATTTCCGCTGCCTGCCAGGCGCTGCCCTTCAAGCCTACTGTGGCTATGGCAGGCCTCTGACTTTGTACAGTTTTCTGTGCTGTGTAATAAAAATATTATTAATATTTTATATTAATAATATTATTTTTATTATTGCCTATTTTTGAAACTGTTTACTTATCATGCTTATCATTTGTCTCCATTCTTTTGTCATTGTGTCGTGTTACTGTCAAACTTTGTTCTCTGCTTGTAGCGTGGGCTTTAAAATAAGTTGAGCCACAAAGGCATCTTTTTTCTTTTTTACCTGTACGCAGGCTCCTCCTGTGCTTTATTTCTGTCATTTTCACTACTTCAATTTGTTGTGTATCTTGTCGCTTGTTTGTTTCTTGCAATATGTTTCTTGTATTTTGTTTTCATGTAACTATCCGTGCGCCCGCACTCAGGCCTCTGGCTGTTCCTGGGCACGTAAATAAACATGATTGATTGATTGATTGATTGATTGATTGATTGATTGATTGATTGATTGATTGATTGATTGATTGATTGATTGTTACTATTAAGCCGTTCCAAGGCAAGTTCCGCCCTAGTATGCTGCACAGCTGTGAAATAACTGAAAATGATCAGTAAGTACTATAGTCTCGACATCTACTATCACAACACTCGAGGCCTACGAACTAAGTCTTCTGAAATTATTAGAAATATTGTATGCTTTAAATTTTCTGCCATTGTTATTACTGAAACGTGGCTTTCCGATGACATCTCGTCTTCCGACTATTTTCCTTCTAACTATGAAATCTTTAGAACAGACAGAAAGATAACTGGACCTAAACCAAATAAAAACATCCCCCTCGCGAGGGGCACGATCAAATGCAGAGCATTTCTGCGGGGGGGGCGCGCCTGCAAGTCGTATGGATTACGTATTGGTTGTTGTTGTTGTAATTGTTGTCTTCCAGCGTAGACATTGTCGATGAAGTCGATGGTGAAACGTGCCGTGAACCCCCTGCCGCGGCTATGACGCAACGTGGAGCGGCTATGACGCAACACAATCCAACACAATCCACTTTAATCCAATCCAATCCAAATCCAAGCCAATCCAAGCCAATCCAATCGAATCCAATCCAATGCCTCTCGCGAGAGAGTGTTATAGCGCCGAAATCGCCACCACGCGAACGCGTGATGCTGACGTCACGATCACGCCACAGATGTTAGCGACCGCAGCGCGCGCGAACGACATATGTGGTTTAAGCGCGAACCGACCGCGGCGAGAGAGCGCGATGCGAGCGCCCCACCTGTTCTTGCGCGCGAACCTAACGCGGCGAGAGAGGGTGTTGCGCACGTCCCCACCTGTTGTGCGCCCGAACCGAACGCGGCGAGAGAGGGCGTTGCGAGCGGAGAGAAGGCGAGGAGGACGCGGGGGAGAGGGCGCACCTCTGGCCGACGGTTGAATGAGTCAAGGATATAAGGCACGTTCGTAACTTTCCGTTCTGTGTCGGCTTTGTGGCTCAGTTGGTAGAGTACCGTGCACCTTGCGTTCCGCCCGCAGAGTCGTAGGATCGAAACCTGGCGCCGGCAAGTACTATTTTTTATATAGTGTAGGGGGAGCGATGCGGACGCGGACTACGGACGCCAACGCGGGTGACATCGTGAGTTACTGAAATGCTCTGCATTTAAAAGGTGGCGGTGTTCTCATTGCCCTTGAACGCTCAGTTCAGTGCAGGCGGCGTGCTGACCTCGAGACCCTAGACGAATCAGTCTGGCTTGAGGTAGGCCTCACGAGGGGCGAGAGGCTACTCATCGGTGCATTCTATATATCCACGGAGGTATTACCTTCTGAATTTAATCCAACACTCACATCCATAGAAAATGTCTCAAATGCACACTCCAACCATAAGCTCATTATACTTGGGGACTTAAACACGCCGGGTATTCGCTGGAACAGTCTTTCCTTTGAGCACAAAAACCATTATGCAGCGCAGAAATGCAGCAAGCTGTTAGATTTTCAATCGTTCACCTCCATGCAGCAGTTTTGCCGCATAGAAAACTCTTGTGGTAATGTTCAAGATGTGTGCTTCTCAAACTTAAAAAACGTACAAGTGTGTGCCTCCGAAATATCCCTTGTGCAACCCGACAAGTTTCACCCCCCTCTTATTGTCTCTGTCTCGGTCGCGACCCAGCATCGCTTTGGCGGTGTTGACAATTGTGCAGTCCCGGGATATGCTTTCAAGTGTGCAGATTATGCTGGGCTGTATCACTTTTATTCATCTGCTGAATGGCCCAGTGTTTTTTATGTTAATGATGTAGACGAACAGGTTCGACGTTTTACCGAAATCGTCAGAAGTGGCATGGAAAAGTACATCCCTTGTTATAAGCCTGTTCATTCCAAATTTCCCCACTGGTTCTCTTAAGAAATTCGAAGTTTGCTTAAACTCAAGGACAGCGCCCACAAGAAGGCAAAGCGTTCTGGGCTCGACAAGTGGAAAGCTGGTGTTGAAAAATCCGAAAGGAAGAAGAGGTGGCCATTAGCAGCTGCCTCCTACTATCACTATCATTGTACAGTTCCATCCGCCATTAAAAGAATCACTCACGTCCCGCGGTCCTCGCCTCGGTTCTTTAACAAAATGTGCCGTGACCAGGATCAAAGGATAACACAGTTGAAAAACTGAGTGTGGACCGCCCCAAAACGATGATGTGAGTGACCGCAACGATGGGACTACACTGCTGCTCCTGACCATGGACCGAAAGCGTCCGCGAAGAAAACACAAGGACTTGAGGACGCGCCAAATGTCCTGTAGCGGACCCCACGCTCTCAACGGTTTACCGATTCTCCGCGGACGTCTCGCGGAGACCACTGAAAGACAACGACAACGGCTTCGACATCGACAGCGGCTTCGACATTCCACCGAGCGTGATCCTTCTCGACGACCACCTATACATTAACGACGTCGGGAATGGATCTGCAAGGCCTTTGCCAAAGAAGAAGCCTAATCCGACAGGACATGAAAGCCCTGATCGACGACATAAAATTACCCATGACTGACGAGACATCATCAATCGGTGAGCTAATTTTATGTCGTCGATCAGTGCTTTAACGTCCTGTCGGATTAGGCTTCTTTGGCAAAGGCCTTGCAGATCCATTTCCGACGTCGTTAATGTCTGGGTGGTCGTCGAGAAGGATCACACACGTTTCGGTTGAGCCTTATTTGTGCTACTTGTACCTGCCTGTCGTAGGGTTGTCCGGCTTCGCCATTTTCGCCGTCGTTGTTTTGGCATCGGGGTTATAAAATCTTCACGTTTGCTCTATTCAATAAAATCCCCTCCAAAGTCGTGTTTCCGTGATGGCAACATATAATTGAACAATCGACTGGTGCGCCTGTAACTTCGTCAATCTGTCGATGTTTCTGCAGTGTTCTTCGGTTTACCTTCGGGGTTCCATGAAGTCGTTCGTTGTGCGGTGAACACTTCTTAATCTCTTCAAAATCCTGCGCAGAGGACTTCTTTTTTTTTGGTACTTCAATGTAGTGCCGTCACTTCTATCCTCGTTATATTCATTCGAGGTAATGACGCGGGTTCATCGTTTGCACCGTCAACTGTGGGAAAAAGCTGTTTGTCAGTTCATCTGAGCGAGCCTTAGTAGCAGCTGCCGGCACTTTGTCGATTGAGGCATTATGTTGTTCTTTGAAAGTACCAGCTCGTTCGGTGACATGGGGCTCCTGACGATCCTGACGTAAAAGCACTGATCGACGACATAAAATTACGCATGACTGACGAGACATCATCAATCGGTGAGCTAATTTTCTTGAAAAAAAGTTTATTAGAAAAATATGAAATCCTGAAGAAACTGGGCAGTGAAATTGAAGAGCTTGTCGAACTGGATGATTTAGAGAAAGAATGTGAAGCATCATATGAATTCGAAGATTTGATCCTGCTGACAAAATTTAGAATGGAGCGATTGTTCCCGGAGTTACAAAAATATCCTAGCAATGACACTGTAGCAATAGCCTCCGAACAAGACAACAGCACCATAAAGAACAAAGAGTCAGCACTGAAGAACAGTGGCCGTCCTTACAAAAACAGCGATTTGGTGGCACATTCGAAGGACGATCGTCAGGAGCCCCATGTCACCGAACGAGCTGGTACTTTCAAAGAACAACATAATGCCTCAATCGACAAAGTGCCGGCAGCTACTACTAAGGCTCGCTCATATGAACTGACAACAGCTTTTCCCACAGTTGACGGTGCAAACGATGAACCCCGCGTCATTACCTCGAATGAATATAACGAGGGATAGAAGTGACGGCACTACACTTGAGGTACCAAAAAAGAAGTCCTCTGCGCAGGATTTTGAAGAGATTAAGACGTGTTCACCGCACAACGAACGACTTCATGGAACCCCGAAGGTGAACCAAAGAACACTGCAGAAACATCGACAGATTGACGAAGTTACAGGCGCACCCGTCGATCGTTCAATTATATGTTGCCATCATGGAAACACGACTTTGGATGGGATTTTATTGAATAGAGCAAAACGTGAAGATTTTATAACCCCGATGACAAAACAACGACGGCGAAAATGGCGAAGCCGGACAACCCTACGACAGGCAGTTACAAGTAGCACAAATAAGGCTCAACCGAAACGTGTGATCCAGTACAATGTGAGACTAAAAGCAAGGAATCAAGGGAAAGCCCCATGTCGAAGAACTTGTATACACCTGAAGAGATACATCCGGTACTTGAATTTCCCTAGGACTCGACAGTCAACCCGACGACCATGCCGCATGAAGTTTGTACGAAGTCTGCAAGGTCGTCATCCAGGACGGACGACGGTGCAATCGAGTCGATTACCCTGCTCAGATTCTGCAAGGCGCAGGTATCACAAACGCACCAAGCATCGATGGAAACGAAAGTATAGACTAACCAACACAGGGCGGCTACGACTTTCATGACAAGGATTTTGAGCACATTGAACTGATCACGGGACCTTAGACGAAGACGAGTGCTTGATGGCCGTTATAACTGCAATCCTTCACGTCAATCCCATTCTCCTCCGCCATTTACCGCCTGGCCGGGAGGATGTTGGAAAAATCCGAAAGGAAGAAGAGGTGGCCATTAGCAGCTGCCTCCTACTATCACTATCATTGTACAGTTTCATCCGCCATTAAAAAGAATCACTCACGTCCCGAGGTCCTCGCCTCGCTTCTTTAACAGCTGGGTTTAGTCGGTATCGCTCACTTTGTAAAAGCCTGTACCGGCTTGACCACCAGCTCTATATAGAGTCGTTTGGAGGCTGCTGCGTCTCAAGCCGGCTGACTTCTGGAGGTACGTACGCGGTTGTTCTAAGGCCTCTAAAGAACCCATTCACCTGCCTAATTCCGATGGTGAACACGTTGAGGATGTTGCCACCAGCTTTGCTCAGTACTTTCATTCGGTCTTTCAACTGCCAGATGGTAACGACGAGCCTCGCGCATTTGTCTTCTACTGCCAGAATGTGGCTGCACTTTGAATTTTTCTGAGACTGTCATCTTGTTCAAGCATAATCGCCATATAACACGGGAAATCGTTGATGCGTACCAAATTGATGATAGGAAAGATAAGTGCGTTAGCCAAGCATTGTAATGCTTCATGCAAAAGAGATCATGTATCTCAGGGGCTCGTTGGTTGATATTGGCGCATGTTTGTTTTTTTCCATTTTGGCATGGAATGTTTCATCTTGTTTGCGCAGTTTTCTGCCTTTTTGTTTCAGTTTTTTGGTGTTTGGGGTGTGGTATCTTCTGCCTATGTATTTCGTTTCTGCCTAATAAATTTTTTCAGTTTTAGACCAGCGTTATCCTGTGTACTCCTTTCTGCGTCCTGTTACGTTTGCGCCCGGTTTAATTCAAGAACGCCTATCATTCATAGAATGTCTAATTTTTAATACACCCATGTTCGCTGAAAACTTCAATAATACCTTAAGCGGATGAAACCATCATTGTCCGTGGTTCAGATGGAATTCCTATAGCACTCATGAAGGCTTACGGCAACATTTTTGTGCCTGTTTTCAACTTCCATTTAAATTAACTGTTTACTTTTACGGCAAATTTCCTCATGTTCATAGGAAAATCGCTCGAATTTTTTCCTATATTCAACTCTGGTGATAAGTCGCCGTTACTTACTATCGTTCCATCTCACTACTTTGTGTTGCCTCAAAACTCTTCGAGTCAGCTCTGCACAAAGTTCTTGCTGCCCGTGTGGCAAGAACGTTCGATACCTAATCAGCACGATTTTTTCGCGGGTCGACCGATGGTTACAAATCTTGCCAGCTTTATGACACAGGCTTTGTGTGCGGCAGTTTGCGAAAACGGCCAGTTGGACGTCATTTATTTTGACCTCAGTAAGGCATTTATGTGGTTAATCATCAACTATTAATTAACAAGCTCACTGCGTCCGGTGTAGACGGAGCCTTTGTTGCCTTGTTCAACTATTTCCTTAACCGTCATTTTACGTAGATGTAAACAACAAAAAGTCCGGTGTTTACACTGCAACAGGTGGTGTACCTCAAGTTTCCGTGCTGGCTCCACTGTTGTTTTCTAATTTATCAACGATGTGTCAACAGTCTTAACAAATCTTCATTTCTTCTCTATGCTGATGATGTCAAACTATTTAGGCACATTAGCGGTATTCAGGACTGCCGTGCCCTGCAGAGTGATCTGTCGGAATTATCGGGCTGGTGCAGCAAAAACTGTCTGATTTTGAACCCCGCTAAAACAAAGGTTGTCACGTACCGCCGGAAAACCCATCGTCTCATGTTTTCCTACAGCATTGAGGCAGTTCCGCTGCAAAGAGTTGAAGAGATTAGGGACCTCGGGGTGCTTTTCGACAGTACCCTCTCCTTTTCATCTCATATTAGGCTAATCACCCGGCGAGCGCTACGCAGTCTTGGAAATGTTTGTCGGATTTCAAAGGAATTCTTTCTCCCGATCCATTTCTAATCCTATATAATACAATATGCATCCTTTAGTTAGAATATGCTTCTGTTGCCTGGATGGAATCTCCAAATCTAGTAGTGAATTAATAAAACGTGTGCAGAAGAAGTTTTTCTCCATATTTAGGCACCGCCATCACAATCACAGTTTTCATCCTGATTCTGATTTACCCATAGTTCCTTCCATCCGTTCCTTGAATTGCAGACGTATGCGTGCAGACCTTACATTTCCTTCACAAAATTGTTCATGGTGACCTTTCTTGCGCAGACCTGCTTAACTGTTTAGAGTTTAGTGTTCCACAAAGGCCCACCAGGTCGCATCGCCCGTTCTTGACCGCTGCGCGCAACTCCAATCATTCTCCTGTGCGCAGAATACAAAATTCTTACAACCCGCTTCTTTAAACGCCTTGACATATTTCAATGTTCCTTTAAAATTTACCGTACTGCGCTCTTGAATACAGTATGTTAAACATCTATGATGTCTCTGTCTGAATGTCTATGATGTCTCTGTTGAATAACATTATGTTAAACATCTATGATGTCTCTGTCGTTCGTTTTTTTGTCTTTTTTTTACTTTTTTCTTCTTTTTTCTCTCTTTCTTTTTTTTTTTGCATTTCTTTTCTTTCTCCATTGCTGGGATTTGACTTCTCCGTGGTTCTGTCTATCCAACTGATAGTTGCCTATTTTAGAAACTGTTTACTGTGATTTGTTCGTCTTATCATTTGTATCTATACACTCCGTTGTTTTTTTGTTGTTTTACTGTCAAACTTTGTTGCTCTGCTTGTCGTGTGGTCTTTACGACAGGCAGAGCACACTTAGGCATCTTCTTTTTTTATTTTTACCTGTACCCAGGCTCCGCCCGTGTGCTTTATTTTTGTCATTTTCACTACTTCAATTTGTGTGTCTTGTCGCTTGTTTGTTTCTTGCAATATGTTTTGTATTTGTTTTTCATGTAACGATACCCGTGCGCCAGCACTCAGGCCTCTGGCTGTTCCTGGGCACCGTAAATAAACATGATTGATTGATTGATTGATTATGATTGATTATTATTATTATATTGATATATTATTGTTATGTTGTGCCAAGATGGCGCCCAGCACAGATGTCTGCGTGCTGTGCTCCGCTGTTTTTTACGGCAGACAGGAGTATTTTCGATGCACATCGTGCAAAAAACGTGCGCACTCCAAATGTATTCAGCTGCCCAGACATGGAGCTGCAAGCGGTGAAGACGAGGTGAGGGCCCCTTCCAGTGTAATCTGTGATTGTGTTCGGCGTCGCGACGGTGGTGATTATTCCTAGTCACGATACGTACAGAGAGCCTGCTGGCCAAGCCGCCACCCGATCCCCAGAACAGCGCTCCTCGACCAGGCCGACCTTGGAGGGTACGCGGACCCGACATCCGCGAAATGCTGCTCTACGCTCTCGAGGCCTTTCACTCCTGATGGACGAGGTGGCAAAGCTACGAGAGGCCAACGACCCGCCTGCGCAGGAAGAACGCGCGTGCTTTCGCCCAGCAGTCAGGCATAATTGCTTTCACTGCGGGCAGAGGTTCGCAGCCTTCGAGGGGAGCGGCTCCCGCGGTTACCGCGGGCCGTCCCTCGCCTCGCCGAGCTGCCTGCCCCCCCTTCGACACCTGAGCTCAATGTGACGATGGCGACCCCTTCCACGGAGCGAGTGGACCTTTCATCCTTTGCCACTGTTGTGGCGAAGATTAACGCAGCGTCTACGCTTTCAGCGAACGAGCCAGCTGACCCCAGCCCCTTCCGAGGCTTGCCTTTTTGTTAAATGATGCATCCGGCAAGCCACCTTCCAAAGACTCGGCCCAGTCAAACAAACGCAGAGGGAGTGCAGTGTGTGTGGTGCGTCAGATGCGTGTAGCATCTCCGTCGTTCGTCCATCTAAGCATCAGAGACATATCTTCGTGTCTAAACTTGTCACCGCTGCACCACTTCAGCCCAACTGACGGAGCATCTTTCGACGGTACATGTCGTACCTCTGGCTTGACAGCGGCTGAAGACTAAGTACAGTTCATATTCTTCCTTCTGCGTTACGGTCGATGAGGACTCCTTCGAGCGTTTGAGCGATCCTTTGTTCTGGCCGAAGGGCTGCCTTTTCAAACCTTTCCGCGGAAAGCTGCATGCCGAAATGTTCTGTTCCACTGATGTCCCACACGATGAAAAAAACTAACAATAGGGTGGACATTTACTATCAAAATGCGCGCGGCCTTCGCACTAAAGCGTCCGAATTTTTTGCTAATGTACTTTCCTCAAATTTTCCAATTATTGTAATTTCTGAATCCTGGCTCTGTAGCGACATTAGCTCAAATGATTATTTCCCTCCAAATTACCAAGTTTTCCGCAAAGATAGGAATTTTACTGGGGCTAAACAAAAGGGAGGGGGCGTATTAGTTGCGGTCGATTGTGGTCTTCAGTGTAAGAGGCGTCAAGACCTTGAGGGCGACAATGAGTGTGTCTGGCTGGACATCCGACTGACTGGGGGCGAGAGGCTCTTAATAGGGGCGTTTTATATTCCCCCCGATGTTCCTATTTCTTCGTTCAATGAGCTACTTACTTCTGTAGAAGAAGTTTGCGCTTCACACCAAAATCACCATTTTATCATTCTGGGGGATTTCAATGCACCTGGTGTACAATGGGACAGTCTAACTAACCAGCATTACAATTATTACGTACAGCAAAAATCTCGCATTGTTTTAGACTTCCTAGATTTCACATCCATGGCACAACTGAATAACATCAAAAACTGCTCCGAAAATATCTTAGACCTCTGCTTCTCAAACATATCAGAACGCGCGAGTATCAATGGTGGATATCTCTCTTGTCAAACCCGACAAGCTTCATCCTCCATTTTCAGTTTCGGCTCCCGTTTCGATTCGGCATTGTGGTACCTCACTAAAGTATAATGAACTCTCTCCCTTCTGTTATGCACGTGGGGATTACATTGGCTTGTATAGCTTTTTTTCTTCGTTTGATTGGTCGGAAATTCAAGAACTCCCTGATTGCAATGCACAGGTCGAACGGTTCACCGAAATTTGTCAAAGCGTATAGACCAATTTATCCCAAGTATAAACCAAACCACTCCAAGCACCCCCATTGATTTCCAAGGAACTTCATACGACTCTTAAATTAAAAGACCGCGTGCCACAGAAAGTATAAGACAAACCGGGATTGACGAATGGAAACAGAACTTCTGCTCTTACCGTAAATTAGTAAAAACCTTTATGAGCGGGACCAGTCCTCCTATCTCGATTCTGTAGAGATTAGTGCGAATTCTCAGCCTGGAACATTTTGGAGATACATTCCGGTCCCGTAAGAACAACTCACATGATCTATCAATCTTGTAGATTCCTCTGGGAAGAAGTTAATAATGTCGCCAACCACTTTGCTCAGCACTTCAGTGCCACATGCGGCCAGCTGACGTCTCTGAAATGAACATATTGTTAAATCGCGTACAAGGCTCTAGCTTAGTGCTTTTGGACGAGCAGCTGGTTTGGAGAGCCTAAAGCGCATGAAACCGTCAATTGTCATGTGGAGCTGAAGGAATACCTCCAGCTATTCTCAAAACATACGGCAGCATTTTTTTGTACCTGTTTTAACTGTGATATTTAACCAGTGTCTAAAACAAACGTGTTCCCTCTCGCGTGGACAATTTCTCGAGTGCGTCCTATTTTAAAATCAGGCTCCAAATCGGATGCAACAAACTACAGAGCAGTTTCTCTCCTTTGTGCTTGTTCAAGCTGTTTGAGACAGCGCTGTACAAATTACTGTCAAGTTCTGTACAGAATCTCCTTGTAAGTAAACAGCACGGCTTTATATCAGGAAGGTCAACAACAACTATCTCTCCTGCTTCATGGAGCAGGCCTCGGCAGCCATTTCTGAGAGGGGCCTGCTCGACGTTGTCTACTGTGATCTGAGCAAGCATTTGACGTTGTCTGCCACACGTTGTTACTTAAAAAGCTTTTACAGGTAGGAATTTATACACCACTCGTGCCTATTGTTGGATAGTTATCTAGATAACCGGTTCAGTTTCGTTAGCGTTAACGGGCAGACGTCTGCTGTGTACAGATCAACAAGCGGTGTGCCTCAAGGTTCCGTGTTGGGGCCTCTCTGTTCTCCATTTTCGGTAATGATGTGTCAGCCGCAATTACGATGTCTTCTTTTCTTCTTTACGCTGACGACATTAAAATATTCAGACGGATTTAGTCCATTAATGACTGTATTGCCCTGGCGCAAGATATATCCTTATTTTCTAAGTGGTGCTCAGACAATAGATTAAATATTAACTCTACAAAAACAAAGGTCATGTCTTATAGCAGAAAACGAATCGCACTTTATTTTGCTACAGTATTAACGGCGGTTACTTCTCTAGAGTTGAAGAGATCAGAGACCTCGGCGTGCATTTCGACAGTGCCTTAACTTATTCCACTCATGTCACTAAACTCACTAGGCGGGCGCTCCGCTCTCTTGGGCTGTATGCAGGTTTCACGAGAATTCCGGTTTCCTTCTTCATTCCTAAAACTATTCAGAACGCTTTGTATTCCGCAGCTAGAATATGCTTCTGTCGTTTGGAATGGAAGCTGTAGTTCCAACTGTCAACGTATAGAGCGTGTACAGACCAAATATTCATCAATATTTAGCATCGTTTTCCTTCGGAGCCTATCCCTATAACTGTTTCTCTAAGTTCCGGTCGGACCCACTCAGACCTTCTTTTCATGTACAAATTGCTTCATGGTATTATTTTATGCCCGGAACTACTTGAATCAATCAGTTTTCGCGTTCCACAAAAAGCTACACGGCTCGCCCACCCTTTAAAGCAGCTGGAGCTCTCAGCACACGTCTCCTCTTCAAAGGAGTGCAGTATCTGCATAATGTTCACTCCGAGGAGCTCGATATCTTTCACCGTCCTCTTCGGGAGTTTTTGGCCGGGTTGTTAGCTCTGACACAATAGGTTCATCTTGGCAGTGCTCTTTTTCTTCACTTATCGTCCTGACGTTTGCATTGACTTCACCGAGCTTGTTCTTGTTCCTGGTTATTCGTGTATTGTGCTGATACTGCGACTGTAATTATCGTAGAATTTTTCTTTTTCTGCCGTTTTTATCATTAAAAGTTGCCATATTCACTTCATGCGTCCATTTGAAAACTGAAAATGTACGCTTCCCGAATCTTGTAAAAACTTTCTTCTTTTCACTCACCCTTCCGTATAGTTACGCTTATTGTAAGATGTCTTCGTTGCAATTGACCAGACATTACAGTTTCGATTGATTGTGTAATGTTGGCTAAAATTACACTGTGGTATTTTTATTCTTCTTTGAAGTTGTAGTTTCTTCTTATTTTTTTGCTCACTCACTGTTGATTGCCAGCTGTTGATGCATTTCATTTTTGTCTTATACCTTTTCTGTGCGCCAGCACAAATTTATTTTGTAAAGTTGGTTGGATTGCACTATTTTATTTCTAATCTTCTTTGCCGTTTTTGTAGGTGTTTCTTTTTTTTGCTCACTGAGTGTTGTTAGCAATTGTTGATGTACCACAGTGCTGCATTTTCCCATCTGAGTGCTCCAGCACGAAGGCCTCCGCTGTTCCTGGGCACTATAATATACATTGTTTGATTGATTGATTGATTGATTGATTGATTGATTGATTGATTGATTGATTGATTGATTGATTGATTGATTATTATTATTATTACAGGATTACTGGATGCAGAATACAGGATGGCGAGAAACAAGGTAGTCGCCCTTATCAGAGTGGCGAAGCGACAGTATTTTTTGAAGCAGTTTAACAAATCGGCGGGAAACCCGGCGAAGAACGTGGTCGCTAATAAATGACCTCAGAGGTAAAAGGGATCTCGGTTCTGTTACCGATTGTTTTTCGATAAGCCCAACATCAGTTGCTGAAAACTTCAAATGTCATTTCGCACGCTCCTCTGATAAAGCTTCACAGGAATACGAGCCCCCGTGCACACTAAAAAAACTGTCTCGGCATCTGCCTTCTTGCCGAGGCTATCGGAACACGACTTGCGTAGAATTGTATTCAGTTTCCGACGAAACAAACCACCCGGCCTTGACGGACTGTCAGCTCACATGCTACAACGCACCTTTGAGGTGCTTGCAGGCATTCTTCTTTTTATGCTGAATGGGTTTTTGGATAGTAGTTTTATTCCAGAACAATTAAAAATTGCGATTGTTAGCCGCTTCATAACGGGGGCCGAAGAGATGTTATTGAAAATTACAGGCTTATATCGATTTTGCCAATACTTTCACAAGTCTTAGAAAACTTTCTTCTTGAAGTTATGGTTTCATGCATTAAAAAGTTTTCGATTTTGTCCCCACACCAATTTGGTTTTCTTGCGGGCAAAGTACTACATTACTTTAGGTATTTTTTTCGGATGAAATATTTTCGACTTTCGAGCAGAATTCATTTAGTATTGCTTTATTCCTGGATATCAGCATGTCCTTCGATACGGTTAATCACGGCATTTTGTTGAACAAATTATATTTGCTTGGTTTTAGGGGACCCTTTCATAACATTCTTAATAGTAGCAGTAGACAGTAACGTTAGCTCTAAGTTGGAGATGCCGAGGGTTCAATTTTGTCTCCCTTAATTTTTAACATCTTTATCAATGATTTCTCTTCTGCTATCTCAAAGTGCACAGTCTACCAATATGCCGATGATACCGTATTGTTGGCTAAAATGAATGCTATCAATCGGCAATCAAAATGCTCCAAAATGATGTTTATAACGCAGTTGACTGGTTTTCTGAAAATCTTCTTGCTTTCAACGTCTCAAAAACCAAACTTTTTGTTTGCTTTAAACATCCGTTGAAGACGACAGTAATAGACCAACAAATATATCTGCATTCTAAATCCTGTGCACCATGCATTTATGTTCCAGTAGAGTATGTGCAATCGATAAAGTACATGGGAATATTTTTTGATTCAAACATGTCGTGGGATACTTATTTGGCACACCTATGCGGCAAGCTTAGGAGTGTTGCATGGCTGATGTATCATATCAAAAGCATTGTCCCATTCCTGGTCAAAAAAAACTATTGTAGATGCTCTCGCTTACGGGGTATTAAGGTATGGCATAACGGTTTTCGCTTTCTGTTCCGCACGCTGGGAGGCCCGTATTGACGCTTTGTTAAAAAATATACTTAAAGCGTGGGCTGCAACTTTCCTTGACTTTCGTCTGAAAATGTGTTCGCCGCACTAGGCTTCCCTTCTTTCCGCTCGCTGTTTGCTCGAACAGTGGTGTTGAAGTACTTTTGGAGCACCGAATTTAAAGTTGAAAATAAACCTTCACGCATGCTCCGTTCTCGCGCGCGCTTCGTTGTGCCTCGTTCTTCAACGAGATACGGCGAAGCACTGGCGCTCAGTGTACATTCCGAAATTGTTTAACAAATTACCAGAAGATGTGTTGTTATCGTCATCGGAGAAAATGCTGAAGAATAGGCTTACTGCAATTTAGTGCGATCAGTGGAGTTATTACGTCAATGTCTCCCTTTTCACAGCTTCTGATGTGACGTTTGGGTGCATTGGTTTCTGTTTGCAGTTTTGTTTCCTTATTTTCCTCTTCTATTGTGTTGGTTCCATTCGCGGATGGTATTACGTTTGCCGTTAAGTGTGACGTGCGTGTGTTTTCTTCAAACAGCAATGCTGTTTTCCTTTTACTTCAGCATGTTGTATTGCCGTACCAATTACTGGGCCATGTCCCACAAGCCTTGTAGGCATTGACAGTCCTGTTGATCATTGTATTGCTCCTTTTGTGGCAATAAAGATAATTATTATTATTATTATTATATTATTATTATGTATTATTATTAATATTATTATTATTATATTCATATTATTATTATTATTATTATTATTATATACATGATTGATTGATTGATTGATTATTATTACTATTATGTGTGCTGGGCGCCATCTTGTGTCAAGATGGCGCCCAGCACAGATGTCTGCGTGCTGTGCTCCGCTGTTTTTTACGGCAGACAGGAGTATTTTCGATGCTCGTCGTGCAAAAAAACGTGCGCACTCCAAATGTATTCAGCTGCCCGACATGGAGCTGCAAGCTGTGAAGACTGGTGAGAGTCCCTTCCAGTGTAATATGTGTGCTTGTGTTCGGCATCGGAGGTGGTGAGTAGGCCTAGTGACGATTCCGTACAAGAGAGCCTTCCGGCCACGCAGCCACCCGATCCTCAGAACAGCGCTCTTCGACCAGGCGACCTTGGAGGGGACGCGACCGACATCCGCGAAATGCTGCTCCACGCTCTCGAGGGCCTTTCATTCCTGACGGACGAGGTGGCAAAGCTACGAGAGGCCAACGACCGCCTGCAGCAGGGAGAACGCGCGTGCTTTCGCCCAGCAGTCAGGCATAATTGCTTCACTGCGGGCGGAGGTTCGCAGCCTTCGAGGGGAGCGGCTCCCGCGGTTACCGCGGGCCGGTCCCTCGCCTCCCGAGCTGCCTGCCCCCCCTTCGACACCTGAGCTCAACGTGACGATGGCGACCCCTTCCACGGAGCGAGAGGACCTATTAATCCTTTGCCACTGTTGTGACGAAGATAAACGCAGCGTCTACGCTTTCAGCGAACGAGCAGCTGACCCCAGCCCCTTCCGTGGCTTGCCTTTTGTTAAATGATGCATCCGGCAAGCCACGTTCCAAAGACTCCACCCAGTCAAACAAACGCAGAGGGAGTGCAGTGTGTGTGGGTGCATCAGATGCGTGTAGCATCTCCGTCGTTCGTCCATCTAAGCGTCCGAGACACATCTTCGTGTCTAAACTGTCACCGTGCACCACTTCAGCCCAACTGATGGAGCATCTTTCGACGGTACATGTCGTACCTCTGGCTTGTCAGCGGCTGAAGACTAAGTACAGTTCATATTCTTCCTTCTGCGTTACGGTCGATGAGGACTCCTTCGAACGTTTGAGCGATCCTTTGTTCTGGCCGAAGGGCTGCCTTTTCAAACCTTTCCGCGGAAAGCTGCATGCAGAAATGTTCTGTCCCACTGATGTCCCACATGATGAAAAAAACTAACAATAGGGTGGAGATATACTATCAAAATTCGCGCGGCCTTTGCACTAAAGCGTCCGAATGTTTTTCTAATGTACATTTCTCAAATTTTCCAATTATTGTAATTTCTGAATCTTGGCTCTGTAGCGACATTAGCTCAAATGATTATTTCCCTCCAAATTACCAAGTTTTCCGCAAAGATAGGAATTTTACTGGGGCTAAACAAAAGGGAGGGGGCGTATTAGTTGCGGTCGATTGTGGTCTTCAGTGTAAAAGGCGTCAAGACCTTGAGGGTGACAATGAATGTGTCTGGCTGGACATACGACTGACTGGGGGCGAGAGGCTCTTAATAGGGGCGTTTTATATTCCCCCCGATGTTCCTATTTCTTCGTTCAATGAGCTCCTTTCTTCTGTAGAAGAAGTTTGCGCTTCACACCCAAATCACCATTATATCATTCTGGGGGATTTCAATGCACCGGGTGTACAATGGGACAGTCTAACTAACCAGCATTACAATTATTACGTACAGCAAAAATCTCGCATTGTTTTAGACTTCCTAGATTTCACATCCATGGCACAACTGAATAACATCAAAAACTGCTCCGAAAATATCTTAGACCTCTGCTTCTCAAACATTCAGAACGCGCGAGTATCAATGGCGGATATCTCTCTTGTCAAACCCGACAAGCTTCATCCTCCATTTTCAGTTTCTGCTCCCGTATCGATTCGGCATTGTGGTGCCTCACTAAAGTATAATGAACTCTCTCCCTTCTGTTATGCACGTGGGGATTACATTTGCTTGTATAGCTTTTTTTCTTCGTTTGATTGGTCTGAAATTCAAGAACTCCCTGTTTGCAATGCACAGGTCGAACGGTTCACCGAAATTGTCAAAAGCGGTATGGACCAATTTATTCCCAAGTATAAACCAAAGCATTCCAAGCACCCCCATTGGTTTTCGAAAGAACTTCGTACGACTCTTAAATTAAAAGACCGCTGCACAGAAAGTATAAGAAAACCGGGATTGACGAATGGAAACAGAACTTCTGCTCTTACCGTAAATTATGTAAAAACCTTTATGAGCGGGACCAGTGCTCCTATCTCGATTCTGTAGAGAGTAGTGCGAATTCTCAGCCTGGAACTTTTTAGAGATACATCCGGTCCCGGTTTTGGTGATACATCAATCTTGTAGATTCCTCTGGGGAAGAAGTTCATAATGTCGCCAACCACTTTGCTCAGCACTTCAGTGCCACATGCGGCCAGCGTGACGTCTCTGAAATGAACATATTGTTAAATCGCGTACAAGGCTCTAGCTTAGTGCTTTTGGACGAGCAGTTGGTGTTGGAGAGCCTAAAGCGCATGAAACCGTCATTGTCGGGTGGAGCTGACGGAATACCTCCGGCTATTCTCAAAACATACGGCAGCATTTTTGTACCTGTTTTGACTGTGATATTTAACCAGTGTCTAAAAACAAACGTGTTCCCTCTCGCGTGGAAAATTTCTCGAGTGCGTCCTATTTTCAAGTCAGGCTCCACATCGGATGCAACAAACTACAGAGCAGTTTCTCTTCTTTGTGCTTGTTCCAAGCTGTTTGAGAAAGCGCTGTACAAATTAGTGTCAAGTTCTGTACAGAATCTCCTTGTAAGTAAAGGGAACGGCTTTATATCAGGAAGGTCGACAACAACTAATCTCTCCTGCTTCATGGAGCAGGCCTCGGCAGCCATTTCTGAGAGGGGCCAGCTCGGCGTTGCTTACTATGATCTGAGCAAAGCATTTGACGTTGTCTGCCACACGTTGTAATTAAAAAACTTACAGGTAGGATTTGAGACACCACTCGTGGCATTGTTGGGTAGTTATCTAGATAATCGGTTCAGTTTCGTTAGCGTTAACGGGCAGACGTCTGCTGTGTACAGATCAACAAGCGGTGTGCCTCAAGGTTCCGTTTTGGGGCCTCTCTAGTTCTCCATTTTCGTTAATGATGTGTCAGCCGCAATTAAGATGTCTTCTTTCCTTCTTTACGCTGGCGACATTAAAATATTCAGAGGGATTGAGTCCATTATAGACTGCATTGCCCTGGAGCAAGATATATCCTCATTTTCTAAGTGGTGCTCAGACAATAGATTAAATCTTAACTCTACAAAAACAAAGGTCATATCTTATAGCAGAAAAACGAACCGCACTTTATTTTGCTGCAGTATTAACGGCGTTTACTTGTCTATAGTTGAAGAGGTCAGAGACCTCGGCGTGCTTTTCGACAGTGCCTTAACTTTCTGACCTCATGTCACTAAACGCACTAGGCGGGCGCTCCGCTCTCTTGGGGCTGTATGCAGGTTTTCACGAGAATTGCGGTTTCCTTCTTCATTCCTAAAACTATTCAGAACGCTTTGTATTCCGCAACTAGAATATGCTTCTGTCGTTTGGAATGGAACCTGTAGTTCCAACTGTCAACGTATAGAGCGTGTACAAACCAAATTTTCATCAATATTTAGGCATCGTTTTTCTTCGGAGCCTATCCCTATAACTGTTTCTCTAAGTTCCCGGCGGACCCACTCAGACCTTCTTTTCATGTACAAATTGCTTCATGGTATTACTTTATGCCCGGAACTACTTGAAATCAATCAGTTTTCGCGTTCCACAAAAAGCTACAAGGCTCGCCCACCCTTTTAAAGCAGCTGGAGCTCTCAGCACACGTTCTCCTCTTCAAAGGATGCAGCATCTGCATAATGTTCACTCCGAGAAGCTCGATATCTTTCAGCGTCCTCTTCGGGTAGTTTTTGGCCGGGTTGTCAGCTCTGACACACTAGGTTCATCTTGGCAGTGCTCTTTTTCTTCACTTATCGTCCTGACGTGTGCATTGACTTCACCGAGCTTGTTCTTGTTCCTGGTTATTCGTGTATTGTGCTGATACTGCGACTGTAATTATCGTAGAATTTTTCTTTTTCTGCCGTTTTTATCATTAAAAGTTGCCATATTCACTTCATGCGTCCATTTGAAACTGAAATGTACGCTTCCCGAATCTTGTAAAAACTTTCTTCTTTTCCACTCACCCTTCCGTATAGTTACGCTTATTGTAGATGTCTTCTTGTAATTGACCAGACATTACAGTTTCGATTGCACTATGGTAGTTTTAATTCTTCTTTGAAGTTGTAGTTTCTTCTTATTTTTTGCTCACTCACTGTTCATTTGCCACTGTGATGCATTTCATTGCTGTCTTATACCTTTTCTGTGCGCCAGCACGAATTGATTGTGTAAATTCGTTTGTGATTGCACTATTTTATTTCTAATCTTCTTGCTCGTTTTTGTAGGGGTTTTGTTTTTGCCTCACTGAGTATTTATTAGCAAATTGTTGAGTACTACAACTGCTGCAATTTCCCCTCTGAGTGCTCCAGCACGAAGGCCCCCGCTGTTCCTGGGCACTATAAAAACATTGATTGATGGATTGATTGATTGATTGATTGATTGATTGATTGATATGATTGATTGATTTGATCGGATTTGATTTGATTATTATATTATTATTTTATTATTATTATTCGGCAGTCGGCGGCGAAAGTTTTGCCAGATACTGACGCATTCTACTCCAACAGATTATTCCCGCTGGCTTCGCTGTCCGATCGAGCTCCTGCTTATCACGCTGACCGGGTGACCTGCTGACGCCTGCAACACTTCGGGGCTTCTCGCTGGCCGATTTTTCGTGACTGCTCTTCGGCGGACCATACCTTTCTGCTCTGTTTGGCGGCACTTTGGCGCAGCGGTTGGAAACCTGGACCATGTGACCGGCGTTAAAAGGAGGCGGATTTCATGGTGCCTCGCAGCTGGCGGCGAGAAGTTTTGCCAGATACTGACGCCTTCTACTCCAACAGATTATTCGCCCTGGCTTCGCTGTCCGATCGAGCTCTGCTTATCACGCTGACCGGGTGACCTGCTGACGCCTGCAACACTTCGGGGCTTCTTCGCTGGCGATTTTTCGTGACTTCTCTTCGGCGGACCATACCTTCTGCTCTGTTTGGCGGCA
Source organism: Haemaphysalis longicornis (assembly GCA_013339765.2). Classification (NCBI taxonomy): domain Eukaryota; kingdom Metazoa; phylum Arthropoda; class Arachnida; order Ixodida; family Ixodidae; genus Haemaphysalis; species Haemaphysalis longicornis. The sequence goes on from JABSTR010000201.1 coordinate 80,023, forward strand.
CTTTGGCGCAGCGGTTGGAAACCTGACCATGTGACCGGCGTTAAAAGGGGGCGGATTTCATCGGTGCCTTGCAGTCGGCGGCGAAAGTTTTGCCAGATACTGACGCCTTCTACTCCAACAGGTACTCACTGTTCTTTGTTAACTTGGCATCTTTCTGCTTGATGTTTGCCGCTGACTGCACTGGTATTGCATAACTGTGAAGTTGTCTTTCACAATGACAGAACCTGCCAGTTGTATTGTGTGTCAAGTGCCGGTGCCGGGTGATGGCAGATTTATGAAGTGTTCCGAATGTGGCCACTGTTATCATACGGTCAAACCTGCTCCGGCATTGCTGCTAACACTTTTACAACCAGGGACAAGCAAAAGGGATGCGTGGGTGTGCAAGACTTGCCGCACCAGTAAGAAGCGTCAGGGGGCGGCCTCTCAGTCTGACATTTCTCAGGTTGACGAGTGTGTGTGAGTGCCTGTCCTGACCTTGCTTACCGAACTTCGCGAGATTAGAAAGAGTCTGCAGTCCCTACCAGCGCTGCATGACAAAGTAGATTCTCTGCTCTCTCTCAAAGCGGAACTCGCAGGGTTGTCTGGGCACGTTCAGGAATTGCAGGAGTCGGTGGATTTCACGTCGAAGCAGTATGATACTGTACTAGGTCAAGCAAAAGCTAACCAGCTGAAAATTTCGAAAGGGGAAGAAGAACTGAATAGTTTTTTGAAAAAGACTGTGTTCGAGCAAGCCATTCAGATCAGCGATTGCAAGAAGAGGTCAATGACAGCGAACAGTATAACCGCAGAGCAAACCTTGAGATTCATGGACTGCCGCTTGAACCAGATGAAGATTTGCGAGAAAAAAATTTCAGAACTAGCAGTCGCACTAAAGCTACAAAGCTTCTCCCACCACTGACGTGGTGGCAGTTCACAGACTTTCTGCTGAGCGTGAAACGACTCCAGTAGTTCTGGTGCAGTTCGCGTCAGTTTCGATCAAGGAGACTTGGTTTGCCTCACGTGGTACCTGCGACCGTTGCACCAGTCGGGGCGTTGCCAAAACTGTTCTTCAATAAAAATTTGACTAAGTTCAACCGCTATCTCTACTGGCGCACTAGAATGGCAGCAAACGACAAAGGCTATCTTTTTGCTCGGACGAAAGCATGCAAAATCTACGCGAAAAAAAATGAAGACTCTCCCCTCATCCGAGTAAGCAAACTGTCCGACATTACTAAGATACAATAATTGCATGGCTCCTGTTTCGCAAGAGTTTGCGAATTTCAGCTCTTTTGGAGATGACTTGGGTAGCAGCAGTTTGGGACGCGATCTTACCATCGTGAACATTACCGTAGTCTGCGCAAATATTGGGATGAATTCAAATGGTCGCTGAAGCTGCCACTGGATACGTCGATGTGTTCGTTATCACAGAAATAAACTTCCGGAGTCTTCAATTCATTTGTTCACCTTGCCGAATTACCAATCTTACGTTGTAACACGACCAAACCGCCGTGGCGGGGGTATTGCTATTTTTGTCCGCGACCATTTTGAGGTATCGTACATTGATGCTACTTTCACGCACGCGGAATCCGTTACTATTAAGTGGCCTATGGTGTTGTTTCTTTGGTACTTTTCGCAATTTACCGTCCTCCTTCATACAGCGTCGCAAGGTTTTTGCTTGAATTAGAAGAAAATTTTAAGAGTTTCGGCACAGCGGATCAGTTATGTTTGGTCGGTGACCTAAACATAAATATACTGCGTCCTGACCAGCATATTGTTGCTGATTCTCTATCGTTGCTGTCTTCCCACGGCTTGAGAGCACTATTAATGTTCCCACACGTGAAGAAGTGGTTTGCAATAACTAGTAACATCATGCTTGGACCATATCTTTATCAGGGCCGAAAGTTTCTCTTGCCTCCTAAGTCATCACTAAGAAGTTGGCTGACCATTATTTTGTGGCGTGCCGCATTTCAGCGAACCAGAGTTAACTATGGCGCGTAAACAGGAAGGTATTGATGATTCTAAAATTCGTTTTTCTTTTTGTCAACAAAAAACAGTTTGATGGTCTGGTGTCTGGTTTCGATTGGTCAACCTTAATGTTGAACGGCTCCCCTGGTACCGCATACGAACATTTATGTCAGAAGTGAAGGAATTTGAGCACTCCAGCACGGTTTGTGTCGAAAAAAACCAAAAATACGCCGTAAGGATTGCTGTTGGATAAATTCCGAGATAATTCAGGCTATCTCGTACAGAGATTGGTTGTGGAAGCGTGTGAAACGTTCACCTGAAGACCATGCCTTACGTTTACACCATAAAACTGCGCGAAACAGAGTCGTCGCCCTTTTACGGGCAGCCAAGCGCCGATATTTTTTCAATCAATTCAATCAACACTCAAAGAATCCCAGAAAGACGTGGTCTCTTGTGAACAGTTTACGCGGCAAGGAACGTAGTAACTATTCAGTTTTTCAATCCTTCCGTGAAGATCCGATAGAGGTCGCAGATGCGTTCAATCGTGCTTTTAGAAACGTTCCTCAATGTTCCGATCTTGTTGACGGGCCTTGCACGCTTAAGGAATCTTTGCCTTCGTCAGCATTTTTGCCGCGGTTATCAAAGTCTGACCTGAAATCTATCGTCTTCAGCTTTCGTTCGAATAAACCTGCCGGTTGCGACGGAATGTCGATTGATACGCTTCGTAGGAATTTTGAGGCTCTATCGGGGGTTGTCCTTTTCATACTAAACGGTTTTATCGATGGTTCAGACATTCCTTCACCTTTAAAAACCGCCATTGTCCGGCCTCTTTACAAAGCCGGGCCCAAAAATAATGTTAATTCATATAGGCCCATATCCATACTGCCAATCCTTTCCCAAATATTAGAAAAATTCTTATTGATGACGATGTCTTCCTTCCTTGAAAAATTTTCGGTCATTTCGCCTAGGCAGTTTGGTTTTGTAGCTGGTCGAGGAACCATGACACTGCTGGAAGAATTTGCAGACGAATTATACTCCGCCTTTGATTCTAATCTTTTTGCACGTGTTTTATTTTTAGATGTAGCTAAAGCGTTCGACTCTGTTTGCCACAAAATATTGTTACAAAAACTACAACTATTAGGTTTCCGGGGGCCATTTTATGATCTTTTGAATCAATATCTTAGTGGTCGGTATCAGGTCGTAACTACAGATAACAACCTAGAATTTAGCAGTCCTCTTCCTTTACTAACTGGTGTGCCACAGGGATCAATTTTATCTCCTCTGCTTTTCAATATTTACATGAATGATTTTCCGTCCGTAATTCATAAATGCAAGGTGTTCCAGTACGCCGATGACACCGTACTACTCTGCTAAACATCTTAATTATGAAACAGCGATAAGATTTCTACAAAGTGACATAAGTAATGCTGTAGGTTGGTTTTCACAAAATAGAATTACTATAAATGCCAATAAAACTAAATTGATCTGCTTCCGGAACCCTTTAAAAACTACTTTGATTAATATTCCTGTGTACTTGCATTGTCATACTCACCCTTGCAATTGTAACCCTGTTGAATACGTTGAATATGTAAAGTACCTGGGAATTCTTTTTGACTGTGCATTATCATGGCAACATCATTTAGCGTTTGTTTGTGACAAACTTCGTAAAGTGGCTTGTGTGCTGTTTAAAATGAAAACTTTTGTACCCATGCATATAAAAAAAAAGTTAAGCTCATGCACTCGCATACAGTGTGTTAAGGTATGGGATCACTGTTTTTGCTAGCTGTTCCTCACGGTGGAAAACGCGAGTTGATGCTATACTAAAAAACATACTAAAATCTATAGCCTACGGTTCTCCCATGTATAACTCTACCGACATTTTCAAACATTTGTGTTTGCCCTCATTTGATGCTCTCTTTATTCGGACGGTCGTTACTAATCATTTTTGGGTTTCTGATTTAAGGTTGAACATAAGTCTGTTCGAGTTGTACGAAATCACCCTCGTTTTGTTGTCCCTCGTTCTTGTACTCGATACGGTATGGCACAAAGATGTGTATATGTCCCAAAAATGTTTAATGAATTGCCAGATTATATTTTTGATGCATCTCTAAAATGAAACTTAAGAAAGCGTTGAATGGGTATGCTGTATAATCTACTTAAAACTTTTGATGTCATTATTGAACCTATCAAGTGTTTTTCGTGTATACATGCTTATGTTTATCTGATGCGTTCCTTCTGAGTTTTCGGCGACTACATGTACCACTTTGCCTTTCAATTGTTTCGCTTCGTCGACTTGCCGGGCCCAGTCCCTCAAGCCAAATCGGCTTTGACGGGCCCGCTACTCTGTATTGTCACAACCCAGGGCAATAAAGTATTATTATTATTATTATTATTATTATTATTATTATTATTATTATTATTATTTTATTAATAATAATAATAATAATAATAATTTCGAAAGGCTTAATAATAATTTCAGAAATTTCGCAGTCGGCGGCGAAAGCAGCGGCCGCACACTCACGCACTGTTTTGACAGGTTTCTTCGGGGGTCATGGCGTGGTTGCAAGGACTTCGGTGACTCAAGTGGGTCCCTTCGGTTGCTGTCTACCTGCTGCCAAGTGCTGCGGACCCGGTGTTCACCAAGACCAGGCCATTGCTTCTCAGCTGCCTTGTGCGGCTGAATTTGGCCTGAATCGGCGAGTTCGGCGGAGTATCTGGCAACCTCGTACCTTCGGCTCGTCGGCGCGCCCAGATAAACCGCCCACTTCTCCGGAACGCTCTGCAGTCGGCGGCGAAAGCAGCGGCCGCACACTCACGCACTGTTTTGACAGGTTTCTTCGGGGGTCATGGCGTGGTTGCAAGGACTTCGGTGACTCAAGTGGGTCCCTTCGGTTGCTGTCTACCTGCTGCCAAGTGCTGCGGACCCGGTGTTCACCAAGACCAGGCCATTGCTTCTCAGCTGCCTTGTGCGGCTGAATTTGGCCTGAGTTCGGCGGAGTATCTGGCAACCTCGTACCTTCGGCTCGTCGGCGCGTCCAGATAAACCGCCCACTTCTCCGGAACGCTCTGCAGTCGGCGGCGAAAGCAGCGGCCGCACACTCACGCACTGTTTTGACAGGTATAGTCGATAATTCTCTGTTTGAATGCGAACTGCCAATTGCCGCTGACTGCCAATTTATCTGAGTGCCATTTGTTGGTCATCGTTTGTTCATTATGGCGGGTGACGACAACAAGTGCATTGCATGTATGAATGATTTGCCTGCAGATGGCCGCATTATGACGTGTGCTGAATGCAGACTCTCCTATCATGTCGGGCAGAACTGTTCAGGCATAGCGGCTAACACTTTCACAACTATGGGTCAAACGAAGCGCGATAACTGGGTCTGCAAAACATGTCGCACGGCAAAAAAAAGGGGTGGCGCCGGCGCACAAGACACAGGTCCTGCGTCCGATAGTGGTGAAGTGTTATCCGGGTTAATGGCAGAAGTAAAGAGCATTCACACTAAGCTCGATGCGCTACTTTTGCTAAAGACAGAACTCTCGAAATTGGCAACAACAGTTCGCGAGATGGAGGAGTCTGTATCTTTCCTGTCCAAACGGTACGACACTGTACTCGTGGAACTCAAGTCAACTCAAGAAAAGGCGGCCTCGCGGGAAGCTGAACTGCAGTCTCTGAAAGAGGTGGTTCAGACGCAAGCGCATCAACTGGACCAGATTTTGCGTGAGCAGAACGAAGCTGAGCAGTACAGTAGGAAGGCCAATATGGAAATTCATGGTTTGACGATGGGTGTTAAGGAAAACTTGTCAGAATGGATAGCGAAGCTTGCCGAGACGCTTGAGGTGCCGAACTTTTCAACGGACGACATAGTAGCAATACATCGCCTTCCGGCAAAACAGGGTACGATTCCAACGATTCTGGTTCGCTTTGCTTCAGTGGCTCTCAAGGAAACATGGTTTGGTTTGCGCGGAAAGCTTCGCGAGCTGCGCGACGACGACTCTGACGTCATTCCAAAGTTATTCTTCAATGAAAACTTGACGCGAGCAAATCGACGGCTATTTTGGCTGGCTAGGGTAACTGCTAAGGCAAATGGCTACAAGTTTGCTTGGGTGAGAGGCGGCAGAATCTTCGTTAAGAAGTTCGAAGACGCTCCACTTATCCGAGTGATCAGCGAGGCAGACATCTGCAGGATAACTAGGGACGCAAGCCCTCCTTCTGTATCTGAAAGCGAGGCTAATGTCTAAAAATCCAAGAATGAAAACGCCTTCAGAAACCTCATTCCCTAACTTTGAAAGTTTCAAGGTTAATTTTGGACCAAGCCAAAATAACAGCTTCACAATTGTAAACCTGAATATTCGAAGCCTCCGGAAATACTGGGACGAGTTTAAGTTGTTGGCTGAATCGGCGGGAAAGTTTGTTGATGCATTTATTTTAACTGAGATAAATGTGCCTCAACATTGGCTGTCTTCTGTTGCACTACGAGGTTACCACTGCCATTCCATTACGCGTCCTAGGCGGAGTGGAGGCGGCATTGCAGTTTTTGTGTTAGATAAATATGAAGTGACGCGTTTGGAAAAAACAGTTTTTCCCACGCCGAAAGCCTATCACTAAATCTAAGCTGCACGCATAGTTCCTTAACCCTGCTGGGTGTGTACCGCCTCCGTGCAACAGCAAAAGTCGTTTCGTGATTGAATTAGAAGATGTTTTTACGGCGACATAGCTCGAAAGAACAATTTATCTTGGCAGGTGACTTAAACATTGATACTTTATCGACTACAAACAAAACGGCGTCAGACTATTTATCTGCTCTTTCTTGTTATGGCATAGATTGCACCATAAACGCCCCTACGCGTGAAACCTACCTTAACGGTAAATTAGTCAGCTCTTGCCTGGATCCATAAATGTTCGGCTCCCAACCACAAGTTAGTTTCTTGCATAATTTCACAACAGATAGCGCCCACTATTTCACTGCCTGTCGAATCACTGGCGTTCTGTTTCGCTCCTTAGCAATTCTCATGTCCAGGCTGATCACATGAAACTTGTGGTTAGGTAACTGACGAAATAAAATTAGACAAGATGATCAGAGATCATAATTGGTCGCTTCCAATCAACTCTAATCCGCCGCAAGTAGTTTACGAGGATTGCGTCAAACAATTAGACATCTTCCATACACAATGTCAGCGCCTTGTCGTCTCGAAGCGAAGAAAAGAGCATAATTGGCTCACTTCTGAAGTTATGCAGGCTATTTCACACAGGGACTGGTTATGGCATCGTTCAAAGCATGCTCCAAAAAATGTTTCCCTCAGACTGGAGTACAGATCAGCTAGAAATCGAACTGTAGCTCTTATTCGTGCAGCCAAAAGAAGATACTTCGAACAACAATTCAAGCAATCGGCAAAAAAACCCGAGGAAAACCTGGTCCCTCATTAACACCCTTCGATGTAAAAATAAGAACGCCCTCCCCTCTCCCAGAATTTTTCTGATGATCCGGTAGAAACAGCAAACTTATTCATGAGTATTTTACGCGTGCATCAGCAACCACTTCTAATAGAAATCTTGTTAATTGTACACTAACCAATGCAACGCCTGCGTCGGCTTTTCTCCCATCTATATCTTTGGATGACCTTACGGGGCTCATTTTTAGCTTTCGGAAAAACAAGCCCCGGAATAGATGGACTATCAATAGCGTTACTTCAACGTAACTTCCAGGCCCTTTCCGGTATCTTATTTACCTGTTGAATGGCTTCCTCGAAGCAGCCATAATACCTCAGACCCTAAAGACGGCGGTAGTAAAGCCTCTGTATAAAAAGAAAGAAAGACATGTTCGAAAACTACCGACCTATATCTCACTACCCATTCTTTCGCAAATTTTGGAGAAGTTTTTACTCTAGTGCATGATGTCATTTTTGCGTAATTTAGGTGATTTCTGATAGTACAGTTCGGGTTTATGGCTGGCAGAGGGACGGTGGCATTACTGGAAGTGTTGGCTGATGACATCAATTCTGCATTAAAATAAACCTAGTTAGCTGTGCACTGTTTTTTGACCTTTCAAAGGCATTTGACACGCTAGACCATAATATTCTGCTCCAAAGTTGTATCTTGTGGGTTTTTGTGGACCTTTCCACGCTATATTTCATAATTTTTTTATGTGAGCGTTTTCGAGTTGTCTCTGTCGATGGTCAAGGTATATTCAGCGGCAAACGTCCCATAAAAGCTGGTGTTTCCGCAAGGATCGACACTGTCTCCGTTATTATTTAATATTTATATGAACGAACTTCCTGCAGTTACTACCTCAAAATGTTCAGTTTTCCAATATGCAGACGACACGGTTTTACTGACTTCACATTTGTCATTCACGACAGCAGCATGTTTATTGCAAAGCAATGTTTGCAGGTCAATGAAGTGGTTCGCGGAAAATGGTTTGTTAGTTAACATGAAAAAAACTGAACTGTTATGCTTCCGTAATCCGTTGAAAAGGGTAAACCTAAACGTGCCAATTTTTTTGCATGAGCAGAACTGCTTCCAGTGTCAATGTGTTCCGTTGGATTACGTAAATTCGATAAAATACTTGGGTGTCTATTTTGACAGTGACTTATCGTGGAACAGTCACTTAGCTTTTGTTTGCGGTAGACTGCGCGGGGCTGCGTGCGCACTGTTTAACATGAAATCTTTGGTGCCAATACCGGTAAAAAAATGGTTATGCATGCCCTGGCGTACAGTGTCCTCAGATATGGTATCACAGTTTATGCACATTGTTCTTCCAACTGGAAGGATCGAATTGATAGCCTACTGAAGAACATGTTAAAAAGTATCGTTTACAATTCTTCCGTATCTGTTTCTGATAATTTGTTCACAGCTGTTAAACTGCCGTCGTTTCATTTTTTGTTTCTTGAGACTGTCATTCTCAAGCATTTCCGGAGCTGTGATTTCAAGATTCAACCCAATGTTTCAAGAGTGTTAAGAAACGTGTTTCGTTTTTCAGTACCCCGGTGCTCTACCAGATACGGTAAAGCAACAAGAAATGTATATGTGCCTGTTTGTTTTAATCAATTATCTGAAGATTTTTTTACTGCGACCTCAAAACGACAACTGCAGAAACTGTTACAATCCCTTCGTTAAAGTTTTTTTTTAAGAGTGCTAAAAAGCAGCATTCACAGTGTTCGTTGATGTTCCTTAGTCTGTGTCTCTGTTGTTTTTCTTCGGCCATTGTTTGACTCGCCGATTGTCCGGGCCCAGTCCCTCAAGCCTCCTTTGGCTTTGACGGGCCCGAAACACTATGTATTTCTCATCTGAATGACAACACTATTAATATTATTATTATTGATTTTACATTATTATTATTATTATTTTATTATTATTATTATTATTATTATTATTATTATTATATTATTATTATTATTATTCTTATTATTATTTTTTAGAACAGATGCTTTAAGTAGAAGACGCTCGTCCATCTGCAGAATACAATGTGCATATAATGAACTATTCTGATCGTCTTGAGATATTTCAGAGCTCTTTTTCAGAGCTCTTTTTCTTTGTTCTCAAACGACTTGAAAACTGTTGTAGCTTAAGTGCCTTTAGTCATTGCAAATTTATGTGCTGTATTTATTTAGAGGCAAATCATGTTCTTGTTTGTTTGTTTTTCACATTTCCTGGTTTTGCGTTGCTTGAATTTCTGTAGGTTTGAGTGCCAGTGCTTGTAATGCTGACCTTCTTTCAAAGTTGAAACTTCCGAACATTTTGTTATAAAAACCTTCGTTTTGCGTATAACTTATCGCTGTCATGTTCAGTGAGTATTCCTGTTTTTTCACGTGCCTTGAACATTTCGCTGTCCGAGTGTCCTGGCTTGCAACGCTAGGTCTCCTGTTTCTTTTCTTTTCTTTTTTTTTTTTTTTTTTTTTTTGCTGTTTTGCTTTCTGAGATTACTGTACTATCTTTACTTTATTTAGTTTTCTTTCATGCATACAGTTTTTTGTGTTGTGTTGTCTTGATTTTAGTTTGTTTTTATGTACGATTTGTATATGGTGTACCAGTACCAAGACCCTAGGGTTGTTCCTGGGCACCGAAAATAAAGGTGATTGAGTGATTGATTGATTGATTGATTGATTATTATTATTATTATTAACTCCAATCATTCTCTTGTGCGCAGAATCCAGAATTGCTACAACCGCTTCTCTGAACGCCTTGACATCTTTCAAAGCTCCTTTACAATTTACCGTACTGCGCTGTTGTTGACCAGTATGTTAAACATCTATGATATCTCTGTCGTTCGTTTTTCTTTTTTTTTATTGCTGAATTTGGTTCTCTGCGGTTTGTTTAGCAATATAGTTGCCTGTTTTTGAAACTGTTTACTTATCATGCTTGTCTTATCATTTGTCTCTCTATACTCTTGTCATTGTGTTTGTCGTCTTACTGTTAAACTTTGTTCTCTGCTTGTTGTGTATTCATTACAATAAGCTGAGCCACAACGCATCACAGCTTCTTTTTTCTTTTTTACCTGTACCCAGGCTCCCGCCTGTGCTTTATTTCTCTGTATTTTTCGCTACTTCATTTGTGGTGTCTTGTCGCTTGTTTGTTCTTGCAATATGTTTCTTGTACTTTGTTTTCATGTAACTATCCGTGCGCCAGCACTCAGGCCTTTGGCTGTTCCTGGGCACGTAAATAAACATGATTGAATGATTGATGATTGAATGATTATTATTATAATGTGCCTCCTAGGTCGGACACTGCGATTAATGGCCCGCCGACGAACATTGCAAGAAGAAAAGGAGCCCTCCCCGCGTGGGTGCGTCGGAAGCTTCTCAGTTGGTTGTGGTACACCGACCACCGAGCTCCAGGGCCATCTTTGTTTCAAAACTGTCGGCTAACACCACATCTGCTCAACTGTTGGCCCACTTGTCAACTGTGCAAGTTACGCCATTGTCGTGCAAACGCCTTAGGACCAAGTACGACTCCTATTCTTCTTTTTGCGTAACTGTTAACGAGGAGTGTTTAGGCGCCTGAGCGACCCGTCTATGTGGCCAAAAGGCTGCCTTTTCAAGCCGTTTCAAGGCAAGGTCCACCCTGGTATGCTGCACAGCTCTGAAATAACTGAAAATGATCAGTAAGTACGAGAGTTTCGACATATACTATCAAAACACGAGGTCTACGAACTAAGTCCTCTGAATTTATTAGAAATATTGTATGCTCTAAATTTTCTGCTGTTGTCATTACTGAAACCTGGCTTTCCGATGATATCTCGTCTTCCGACTATTTCCCTTCTAACTATCAAATTTTAGAAGCGACAGAAAATTAACTGGACCTAAACAAAAAGGTGCGGGGTTCTCGTTGCCGTTGATCATTCAGTGCAGTGCATGCGGCGTGCTGACCTCGAGACCCTAGACGAATCAGTCTGGCTTGAGGTAGGCCTCACGAAGGGCGAGAAGCTACTCATCGGTGCATTCTATATATCCCCGGATGTATTACCTTCTGAATTTAATCGAACACTCACATCCATAGAAAATGTCTCAAATGCACACTCCAACCATAAGCTCATCATACTTGGAGACTTCAACACCCCAGGTATTCGCTGGAACAGTCTTTCCTTTGAGCACAAAAACCATTATGCAGCGCAGAAATGCAGCATGCTATTAGATTTTCAATCGTTCACCTCCATGCAGCAGTTTTGCCGCATAGAAAACTCTTGTGGTAATGTTCTAGATGTGTGCTTCTCAAACTTAAAAAACGTACAAGTGTGTGCCTCCGAAATATCCCTTGTGCACCCCGACAAGTTTCACCCCCCTCTTATTGTCTCTGTCTCGGTCGCGACCCAGCATCGCTCTGGCGGTGTTGACAATTGTTCAGCAGTCCCGCGATATGCTTTCAAGCGTGGAGATTATGCTGGGCTGTATCACTTTTATTCATCTGCTGAATGGTCTAGTGTTTTGGATGTCAATGATGTTGACGAACAGGTTCGACGTTTTACCGAAATAGTCAGAAGTGGCATGGAAAAGTATATCCCTTGTTATAAGCCTGTTCCTTCCAAATTTCCCCACTGGTTTTCTAAAGAACTTCGAAGTTCGCTTAAACTTAAGGATAGCGCCCACAAAAAGGCCAAGCGTTCTGGGCTTGACAAGTGGAAAGCGGAGTTTAGTCGGTATCGCTCACTTTGTAAAATCCTCTACCGGCGTGACCACCAGCTCTATATAGAATCGTTAGAGGCTGCTGCGTCTCAGAAACCGGCTGAATTCTGGAGGTATGTACGCGGCCGTTCTAAGGCGTCTAAGAACACGTTAGCCTGCTTAATTCCGATGGTGAAGAGGTTGAGGATGTTGCCACCAGTTTTGCTCAGTACTTTCATTCTGTCTTTCAACTGCCAGATGGCAACGACGAACGCCTATCGTTTAATAACTCTAATTTTAACACACTTAGTTCGATGAAAAATTGTCAATGATAGCCTTCAACGGATGAAACCATCATTTTCCTGTGGTGCAGATGGAATTCCAGCAGCCCTCATGAAGGCTTACGGGAACATTTTGTGCCTGTCTTAACTTCCATTTATAATAACTGCTTACTTTTAGGTAAATTTCCTCGTGCATGGAAGATCGCTCGAATTTTCCAATATTTAAGTCTGGTGATAAGTCAGCCGTTTCTAACTATCGCCCGATCTCACTCCTTTGTGTCGCCTCAAAACTCTTTGAGTCAGCTCTGCACAAAGTTCTTGCTGCCTGCGTCAAGAACGTTGTGATACCAAATCAGCACGGCTTTTTCTCGGGTCGATCGACGGTCACAAATCTTGCAAGCTTTATGACACAGGCTTCGGCTGCAGTTTGTGAAAACGGCCAGTTGGACGTTATTTATTTGACCTCAGTAAGGCGTTTGATGTGGTGAACCATCAGTTATTAATTAACAAGCTTGCTAGTCCGGTGTAGACGCAAGCTTGTTGCCTTGTTGTCCAACTATCTCCTTGACCGGTCCTTTATGTAGATGTTAACTACAAAAGTCTAGTGTTTACCCTGCAACAAGTGGTGTACCCCAGGGTTCCGTGCTGGGTCCATTATTGTTTTCTGTCTTTATCAATGATGTTTCAACAGTGTTAAACAAACTCTTTTTTTTTTCTTCTCTCTGCTGATGATGTCAAACTATTTAGGCACATTAGCGGTGTTCAGGACTGCTGTGCCTTGCAGAGGGATGTGTCGGAATTATCGGTCTGGTGCAGGAAAAACTGCCTAATTTTAAACCCCACTAAAACAAAGGTTGTCACCTACAGCCGGAAAACCCACCGTCTGCTGTTTTCCTACAGTATTGAGGGAGCTCCTCTGCAAAGGGTTGAGGAGATTAGGGACCTAGGGGTGCTTTTCGACAGTACCCTCTCTTTTTCTCCTCATATTAGGCTCATCACCCGGCGAGCACTCCGAAGCCTTGGAAATGTGTGTCGGATTACAAAGGAATTCTCTTCTCCAGATCCATTTCTAATGCTATACAATGCAATATGTATACCACAGTTAGAATATGCTTCTGTTGCCTGGAACGGCATCTCCAAATCTAGTAGTGAATTAATAGAACGTGTGCAGAAGAAGTTTTTATCCATATTTAAGCACCGTCATCACCATCACCGTTTTCATCCTGATTCTGACTTATCCATAGTCCCTTCCATCCCTTCCTTGAACTGCAGACGTATGCGTGCAGACCTTACATTTCTTCCAAAATTGTTCATGGTGACCTTTCTTGCGCAGACCTGCTTAACTGTTTAGAGTTTAGTGTACCACAAAGGCCCACCAGGTCGCATCGCCCGTTCTTGACCGCTGCGCGCAACTCCAATCATTCTCCTGTGCGCAGAATACAGAATTGTTACAACCGCTTCTTTGAACGCCTTGACATCTTTCAGAAATCCTTTACAATTTACCGAACAGCGGTATTGAATACAGTATGTTAACACCTATATTATATATTTCTGTCGTCTTTTTCTTTTTTTTTTTTCTGGAATTTGTTTCTCTCTCTGCGGTTGTCTATCCAACTGATAGTTGCCTATTTTTGAAACTGGTTAACTGTCATTTTTTCGTTTCGTTTTATCATTTGTCTTTACACTCTTGCCGTTGTTTTTTTGTTATTACTGTCAAACTTTGTTGCTCTGCCTGTCGTGTGGCCTTTACGACGGGCAGAGCAACATAGGCATCTTCTTTTTTTATTTTTTACCTGTACCCAGGCTCCGCCTGTGCTTTATTTGTCATTTTCACTACTTCAATTTGTGTGTGTCTTGTCGCTTGTTTGTTTCTTGCTATATTTTCTTGTATTTTGTTTCATGTAACTCCCCGTGCGCCAGCACTCAGGGCCTTGGCTGTTCCTGGGCACGTAAATAAACATGATTGATTGACTGATTGATTGATGATTGATTGATTGATTGATTGTTGATTGATTGCTTGATTGATTGATTGATTGCTTGATTGATTGAAATTTATTGATTGATTAGTTATATTATTATTATTATTGAAATTGAGACTGCTATAGATTTTCAGTTTCATTTCAGTCGTTCACCTCCATGCAGCAGTTTTGCCGCATAGAAAACTCTTGTGGTAATGTTCTAGATGTGTGCTTCTCAAACTTAGAAAAACGTACAAGTGTGTGCCTCCGAAATATCCCTTGTGCACCCCGAAAAGTTTCACCCTTCTCTTATTGTCTCTGTCTCGGTCGCGACCCAGCATCGCTCTGGCGGTGTTGACAATTGTTCAGTCCCGCGATATGCTTTCAAGCGTGGAGATTATGCTTGGCTGTATCACTTTTATTCATCTGCTGAATGGTCTAGTGTTTTTGATGTCAATGATGTTGACGAACAGGTTCGACGTTTTACCGAAATTGTCAGAAGTGGCATGGAAAAGTATATCCCTTGTTATAAGCCTGTTCCTTCCAAATTTCCCCCTGGTTTTCTAAAGAACTTCGAAGTTCGCTTAAACTTAAGGATAGCGCCCACAAAAAGGCCAAGCGTTCTGGGCTTGACAAGTGGAAAGCGGAGTTTAGTCGGTATCGCTCACTTTGTAAAATCCTTCCCCGGCGTGACCACCAGCTCTATATAGAGTCGTTAGAGGTTTCTGCTTGTCTCAGAAACCGGCTGACTTCTGGAGGTATGTACGCGGCCGTTCTAAGGAGTCTAAAGAACACATTAGCCTGCTTAATTCCGATGGTGAACAGGTTGAGGATGTTGCCACCAGCTTTGCTCAGTACTTTCATTCTGTCTTTCAACTGCCAGATGGTCACGACGAACGCCTATCGTTTAATAATATGTCTAATTTTAGTACACTTATGTTCGATGAAAAAATTGTCAATGATAGCCTTCAACGGATGAAACCATCATTTTCCTGTGGTGCAGATGGAATTCCAGCAGCCCTCATGAAGGCTTACGGCAACATTTTTGTGCCTGTCTTAACTTCCATTTATAATAACTGCTTACTTTTAGGTAAATTTCCTCGTGCATGGAAGATCGCTCGAATTTTTCCAATATTTAAGTCTGGTCAGCCGTTTCTAACTATCGCCCGATCTCACTCCTTTGTGTCGCCTCAAAACTCTTTGAGTCAGCTCTGCACAAAGTTCTTGCTGCCTGCGTCAAGAACGTTGTGATACCAAATCAGCACGGCTTTTTCTCGGGTCGATCGACGGTCACAAATCTTGCAAGCTTTATGACACAGGCTTCGGCTGCAGTTTGTGAAAACGGCCAGTTGGACGTTATTTATTTTGACCTCAGTAAGGCGTTTGATGTGGTGAATCAGTTATTAATTAACAAGCTTGCTAAGTCCGGTGTAGACGCAAGCCTTGTTGTCCAACTATCTCCTTGACCGGTCCTTTTATGTAGATGTAACTACAAAAAGTCTAGTGTTTACCCTGCAACAAGTGGTGTACCCCAGGGTTCCGTGCTGGGTCCATTATTGTTTTCTGTCTTTAACAATGATGTGTCAACAGTGTTAACAAACTCTTCTTTTCTTCTCTATGCTGATGATGTCAAACTATTTAGGCACATTAGCGGTGTTCAGGACTGCTGTGCCTTGCAGAGGGATGTTCGGAATTATCGGTCTGGTGCAGGAAAAACTGCCTAATTTTAAACCCCACTAAAACAAAGATTGTCACCTACAGCCGGAAAACCCACCGTCTGCTGTTTTCCTACAGTATTGAGGGAGCTCCTCTGCAAAGGGTTGAGGAGATTAGGGACCTAGGGGTGCTTTTCGACAGTACCCTCTCTTTTTCTCCTCATATTAGGCTCATCACCCGGCGAGCACTCCGAAGTCTTGGAATGTGTGTCGGATTACAAAGGAATTCTCTTCTCCTCCAGATCCATTTCTAATGCTATACAATGCAATATGTATACCACAGTTAGAATATGCTTCTGTTGCCTGAACGGCATCTCCAAATCTTAGTGAAATAGAACGTGTGCAGAAGAAGTTTTTATCCATATTTAAGCACCGTCATCACAATCACAGTTTTCATCCTGATTCTGACTTATCCATAGTCCCTTCCATCCCTTCCTTGAACTGCAGACGTATGCGTGCAGACCTTACATTTCTTCACAAAATTGTTCATGGTGACCTTTCTTGCGCAGACCTGCTTAACTGTTTAGAGTTTAGTGTACCACAAAGGCCCACCAGGTCGCATCGCCCGTTCTTGACCGCTGCGCGCAACTCCAATCATTCTCCTGTGCGCAGAATACAGAATTGTTACAACCGCTTTCTTTGAACGCCTTGACATCTTTCAGAAATCCTTTAAAATTTACCGTACAACGCTGTTGAATACAGTATGTTAAACATCTATGATATGTCTGTCGTTCTTTTTTTTCTGGAATTTGATTTCTCTGCGTTGTGTCTATCCAACTGATAGTTGCCTATTTTTGAAACTGTTTACTGTCATTTGTTCGTTTTTTCATTTGTCTCTACACTCTTGCCGTTGTTTTGTTGTATTACTGTCAAACGTTGTTGCTCTGATCTGCCTGTCGTGTGGCCTTTACGACGGGCAGAGCAACATAGCCATCTTCTTTTTTTTATTTTTTACCTGTACCCAGGCTCCGCCTGTGCTTTATTTCTGTCATTTTCACTACTTCAATTTGTGTGTGTCTTGTCGCTTGTTTGTTTCTTGCTATATTTTCTGTATTTTGTTTTCATGTAACTACCCGTGCGCCAGCACTCAGGCCTCTGGCTGTTCCCTGGGCACGTAAATAAACATGATTGATTGATTGATTGATTGATTGATTGATTATTGATTATTATTATTATTATTTATAAATAATACCGAATTGGCGACCAACCGCTTCTCTGACCGCCTTGACATCTTTCAAAGCTCCTTTACAATTTACCGTACTGCACTGTTGAACACAGTATGTTAAACATCTATGATTCTCTGGCGTTCGTTTTTCTTTTTGTATTGCTTAAATTTGGTTTCTCTCTGTGGGTCTGTTTAACCAATATAGTTCCCTGTTTTTGAAACTGTTTACTTATCATGCTGTCTTATCTTTGTCTCTATACTCTTGTCCATTGTTTTTTGTCGTCTTACTGTAAACTTTGTTCTCTGCTTGCTGTGTATTCATTACAATAAGCTGAGCCACAAGTGCATCTTCTTTTTCTTTTTTTACCTGTACCCAGGCTCCGCCTTGCTTTATTTCTGTATTTTCGCTACATTCAATTTGTGTGTGTCTTGTCGCTTGTTTTGGTTTCTTTCAATTCTGT
>JABSTR010000202.1:0-22588 GCA_013339765.2 Haemaphysalis longicornis
CAAGACCACCAGCCCAACACGCGGCGTGCCGGAGTAAGGAAATGCTTGTCTGAGTGGTTGGAGGCACAAGTCCGCCTTATTTAATTATATTTAACTCTTTCACTCACCGAACCTTTTCCCTGTTATTCTAGCCACGCATTTCTACGAACCCGACGAGCCAACAAGGTCTTGTGAAGGCGAACCCTGACGAGCAGAATTATACTGTTTAGCTTGCTTAAAACTAGCGCAGTAGAGTTCTTCTCAAAACCTGCGGTCACTTCAACCACATTTGCAATTGTAGGTCAGCGGCAAAAAAGCGAGATTTATACTGAGTATTTGTGGACTCGTTGACGCAAGCATTATGAGGCGACGAAGTCCAGTGTATTTCATTATCTACCACGCCGTAAGTGTCGCTACAAGTGTTTCGAAGAAATTCATCAGTTTTTATGATCCGAAGGAAACTGGGGAGAGCATGAAATGAAATTGCGTACTGTAAACTGGGGTATTCATGCAGATACACGCAACCCAAGGGAAAGGACGCACACGTCCAATAACAGGCGTGTTTGCACGCGCGCAGAGACACACACACCAACGTACGCACACAAACACACACGAATACATAACATATCTCGCGATCGACCTGACAGAAGTCTCATCTACACTTCTTATTGGGGTCTGGGGCGCAACTTGGATATGGGACAGAAGCGACACGAGCGCCCTCACGCACGCACACACGCGCACACACACACACACAAACACACACCACACACACACACAAACACACACACACACACACACACACACACACACACACACACACGCACACGCACACGCACACGCACACACACACACACACACACACACACGCACACGCACACGCACACGCACACGCACCGCACCACACACACACACTGTGTGTGTGTGTGGGGGGGAAATGAGGGAAAGTGGGTAGAAGGGGGTGCACGTGTTTCCCTAAAGCGTGGCATTTCTTTGAAACACGATATGATCGCCATTCAAGCAGTGGTTTTGAGCCAGTGTCCGTGATATAGGTGACGGTTGCTGTTCGGCGTAGCGAGGCATCCATGCTGCCAAAAGACCAGGAAAATTGTTGAAGGCGCGGCCATAGTTAATCCCGTTGAGGGGGGTGACATTGCTGTCGACGCAGGGATTGAATATCTGGTAGGGTGAAATTTGGCTCAATTCCGGTACACCAAAATGCATCCTGTGGTCGGGCACGTGAAATACGGCCTCAGAATGAACAGATTCAATCCACCCAAGAGTTGATTAGTCATCCGTGGACAGAATAGGGGCCATCATGTGGCATGCATTAGCTTGGGCAGTTAACACAGCTGATGGCAGTGGAAGACGCAAACTGCGAGTGCGGAGGGCGGGTGCACAAGCTCTCGAATGAGCGCAGGGCTCTGAAGGGAATGCCTGCTTCTCTTTTACCACGCGTCTGCCTTTTGACGTACGCTGTACGTTGAACGCGAGACATGCATAGTCGCGTGAAATAGAAAAAACGGGTAAGCCTTTTTCCGCTACAACGTGACTTTTTTGCACATGTAGTGGCACGTATTTTGATGTGCACAATTTTTAACCATGTTTTTGCAAGCGTTTATTCATTCCATCTTTTTCATCTCATTTCAGCTCATCCATTCCCTTCGCTGCAAATATATTTTTGCCAGAAGTACTCTCCACACAAAATGGAGCCCCAAGATATTGCGCTAAATTTTGCCGAGCTTCACGACTTACCAGCTTTTTTCACGGGTGCGAAGCTACAATGGCCGCAGTTGTGCACGGCCACTGAGAGCGAAGCGTGTCACATTGCCGCTGAACTGTCCGTTTGGAACGAGTTTCTCTGTCAGGCCTGCATTCAGCTCCGAGAAGACGCACCTGGGAAGCTCTGTCTTGTTTTTCGGGATTACTATGAATTTGAATCGAATGGCGAAAAACAGATAGAGAAGGCGTTCATTCTAGTTAGCTGCCTGCTGAAAACGCACCGCTGCCTTGTTGGCTTGCATATATCGTACGGTTTTTCTGATATAAACCGCTTTCAGGAGCATTTTATTTTTGGAAGCAGTGTCTACCATTCCCTGAAGAGCCTACAAATAACGTCTTTGAGCGCCCCTCTAGTGCTTGAAAATATCTCCGTGGCAGTACGACACCTCGCCAAACTTGAAGACTTGAAGATTGATCTTCGGAAACTTCCTCATGGCTTCATTGAAGCACTCTGCTCCCTTACAAGAACATCTTCATCGCTGAAACACGTGTCTTTACCACGCTACGAGATGAAATTGTGGGAAGTGGAGCTTTTCTATGCTTCTTTGGCAGAGAACTGCAACTTGGAGGAACTCTGCGTAAATACCAGCTCCCTGCTGCCTGGATCAGAGCATTGCTGCGTGGACTTTGCCCGCTACTTGGCCAGCACTGCTACACTCAAGTCTCTGGAACTTTACTCGACTAAGTACCGGTTATCACGGATTCTGGCAGCGGTCGTGCTCGCATTGTCTGGCAATCACGCGCTTCGGAGTATTACATTTACCGGATTCTTTGTTGACATGGAGGGAGCGCGTGCCATCAAAAGGTACTTGGCAAAGAATACGATGGTAAAGATATTCAGCTTGAAAGAATGTCGGTGGCACGGCAAGCACGGGCCGTGGCACGCTACAGACAACTCGAAATACGATACAGATAACATCGGTGTACTTTCAGGCCGCATTCGGCCGTGGATTTCTATTCTTCGAAAAAACCGAACTCTTCAATGTCTTACGCTCAATTTGTCGGGTTTTTCACCCGCAGAGTGCAACGCCCTCTTTGACGAGCTTGTCAACAATTCCACGATTCAAAAGGTCACCATCGAAGACATTGGGTTATACTGTTCCAGGCGGGGCCGTCGACTTAGTTCGCCCAGAACAAACAGAAGAAGCAAGACTATTCATGAGAGGCCTGACCAACTAGTGGCGGAATGTAGGCAGCTGAGTGATCTTAAGCTGATGTACTACGAACCAGATGACTCAACATGGTTTAAAATGACTGTCCCAGTGCTGACAGGCTGCCGCCATATCACAACGCTGTCACTAGATATGAGATTTTCATTCCAGGATGGAGCGGTATCCCTTGTCGCGACGTACATCTCGCAGACGTCAGTACTACGCGACCTTCATCTTTGCCTACCTTGGTTTTTGGTGATAGTTAATCCGAACGACACAACACATCGATTGGAAGTTCTGAGAGCGCTGGAAAAAAATTCGTCGGTGAGGAAATTGACGCTGTGGGAAAACGGCTTCAACATCGGTGAAATTTCGTTTCTTGCAAAAATTGTTCGATCGAGCAAAGTTCTGCACACGTTCACACTCAATTCATTCGCGGAGCAAGTTGAGACGTTTATGCAGCACCTCTCGCCAGACTTCTATCTGAACCAGACCCTTGTCTCGCTGCAGTTTTACGCCACCAGAGTTCGTGTGACGCGCAGTTTCTTCGTGGTCAGAGATATCGTTCGACGAAACCACGACCTGGTTACATGTGCCGCTCACTTCGTGATAGGAAACAGAAGCCGGCAATGCTGCGAAGCCCTGGAAGCCGTAGCTCACAACTCAGCCCTAGTAGAGAAGCTTCAGGAAATGTTCTCGGTCGACGAACAGACAGCCGTAGATAGTGTGTGTAAGAGCCTGCATCATATTCGACTAATGGTGGTCTTTATGCGTTTCACGGGAGTTATTGAGAGTCAACTGGCGTTCTGCGAGGAGACCTCTGGGCGACTGTGCCTGCAAGACATCGACGAGTACAGCTGGTGCTGTGTCAGGCGCTACCTGCGAGTAGCCGACGTCCTGCGGTCATGTACCTGAGAAGTGGCGGTCCAACGTATGGCTGACGTTATCGCACCGTGGATATACTTTAGGAGCCGGATTCCGTATTTAAGGGTCGAGCCTGCTTCAAACTCTTCACTGTAATAAAAAATCCTATTCCTATACATGATCTTAACACATACACATGAAATAAATGGGGTATTTTTTTAGTTGACAGAGAGTGTTAAGAAAAAAACATCGGGTCTCCTATTGCAGTATCGCCGAATAATCGTTTTACCAGAATTTTTCTGCATGGCATGAAAGTCGGTTTTGTGGGCAGCGCTTCTTTGTAACATGTGCTGAATTCACCATGAAGCTGTCTACCGCTAGGGCAAACCGCCTGCACTTAAGAACGCAGAAAGCCCTTCGTAGCATGGATTGCGCACGTGCGAAAGATATGTTGCGTAAGGGATTATCAGCCGCCAAAGGAAACGGAATGTCGGAGTCTCTCGCGGCGAAGAGCGCCCTGGCAACGTTCTTGTGACACAGTTCTCCAGCCACAAAGCGAAATAGAACCATAGCGAAAGAAATACTAGTAAGAGGGGACACTCCCATGGAGCCCTGCGGCTGAATTGAGTAGCGCACCATGCGGGCGGACGAAGAACTAACTGTTCTCTTTCGGTTTCGGTTTCGCGGACACCGATTTCAGCGGGTAGTTTGAATGGCTGGAAAGCTCAGCTCACGGCGACGGGCATCGGTACAGTATTCAGACGCTTCTATTCATTGGTTAGCGTTTATTTGAATATATCATTCTCAGGATTGGTGCCCGCATGTTTTAAAAGAAAAATAATATTTTTTTGAAGTATGAAATTGCAATTTACAGTACCGTTTACAGATTGTTACGAATTCGGTCGTCTTTTCACATCTTGTCAAGCCACATAAAAAAGGCACGTCATAAATGAAGAAATATTTGTGGCATGGCAACAAAAGAAACAAGTTCAAATTGTCATCACTCTTTGCAATACACATATAATATTAAACACTGGGTAATGCACCACAACAGACACAATACACATAGTATTGAGAGAAAAACACGTTTCCAGGAATAAAAAATGCACAAGTAAAGTTAACTAAACCACACAAAGGATTTACACTCTTGGCAATTGAAACCCAAGAGATCCCGCAAGAATCAGCCACCCACAGTTTTACGTGTATCTGCGACACCCCTAGACTGTGTGCGCTGTTGTATTCATACACAAATATCAACCATAACAAATTTTTGGCCATGGGATACTTGCAAGTGTTCACGACCATAATTTTAGCAGATATTGTTTTCACTGTGGCAATTTCCCCAGTTAGGATGTGAAAGAAGGGAAACGCTTGGGCCCTGCTTACCAAACAGGCTTTGATGGCCTTGCTTATTTGATTAACTCCGATGAGGTCTATTGCTTCTGGGTAACTTCAAATCAGCAGCAGTAAATGAACAGAAATCACCTTTGTGGGGACATGCACACGCAAAAACGTTAAGAGGAAAAAAATCGACTTCTTATTTGTTCCTTGCACGGGCGCAATTTCCCAAGACACCGGGTTAGCTTCTCACAGCTTTGCCTTCCCAGTAAAGGCAATGGGCCAGGCGGGGATATTTTAGGTACGTGTGCGTAGTCAAACGACAGGTTCTAGGCTCGATGAAGGCACACAAATTCACGTCTTCCGCTGCCAATACGAACAGTCTAATATAAGAAACAGGGAAGCAGTTTACGCTTTTTGTGTATGAGAGAATAGCGACACACAACAGAGTCCCATAAGGTAATGCGACAACATTTGTGGGACCCCGTGCCACAGTTTTGCTGTTTCAATCACGCAGAACAATTTCAAAGGTTCGGGCACAAAGAACAATTGAACTTGACATTACTATGCTTGCAATGACACATTATCTGCAAAACAGTCTGTAAATTTCACTGCAACTAGTATTCATGTATTGCCTTTGTGCATGCCACCTATTTGCAACACAAGTTCTGTTATTCTATTCAGCAATAGTGCGGTCGCGCTAATAGTGACATACACAAAAAAGCGTCTTAGTAATTTCTCAACACTGTTTAGGCACATTCTTAAGGCAATGCAGCTGTTGTTTGGTATAACAAAAATGATAACGCTGCATCACAGAGCCTGAATACTTTGTCTTTTTTGTAAAATCAGAGACGAACAGCAAAAGTGAAATGAACCTAATACAAAGCCCTTACAAACCTGTTGCCACACGGGCCCGCGAAAGAAACGCATCCCGAGAACGGGCACCTTGCGAAGGTATATTTGGGCGCCGTGTGGGCACCATGGCAAGCAGCACTGAGCGTCGTACTGATGACCTCTGAGGGCCACGGACTCAAAAACATGGCAAGAACACACACAGCTCAGAGTGAATAGGCGCATTAAGCGGAATACGTGTTTATGATTCTAGCCCAAAATATGACTACACGAAACAAAGCAAACACTTAAAAAACGGCAAGTGTTGCTACAGTTCTATGAATGCCTGCGATACCAGAATTGATATACTATGTAGAACGAAGACTAAGTTTGCAGGTTTCAATTCACTGCACAGTCACCCCACCTCGAGCAATGCTTTTATCTGCTGACTAAACACGCGCTTTCCGCGCACTTGACGACCTTAGGCGAAGAGACGCTCGCGCGTTTTGGCATCAGGGAGTTGGATCGCCGGGTACGCAGGCAGCGCAAGATTAATGGCCCACGTGTAAAAGCTTACCAGTGTACGGATGCTGTTTGTGCCTAGATAAGCCAAATATTGCAGATACGGCTAATTCTTCGCGTACGCTTACACGGACGGCTTTGCAGTGCATCACAGCCATAATAAATAATAGAACAGTTGGCGAAGCTAGCAAATGGCGAGTAGTATAAACAAGCCCCCCTCCACCATGCCCCCATCCCCCAGCGTGCGGCTTCAAGTCACTTCAGTGCAATACAACGCGCAAAATGCCTGCTTTGGCTACGGGCCGCCGGCCGGCGGCTCTTCCCCAGCAACTCACCAAGGTCGTTTGCGGCACGTTAACGCACGCTACGTGCGACGACGGGCGCGTACCGCTTACATCACTCAGCGCTTGAGCAAACGGCACAACCTGCCTAAGATGCCATTCCATCCGGCTAAACAAATAGCCTCTTACGTGTTTCCGTGGGGTTTCCTAAGCTGTTATCCTAAAGAAGCAGAACTAGCTATGTCTAATTTCACTGAGTCTACGCAGTGCTCAAGCGTTTGAAGGACCAGGAAACGTAACTATGATACGTCACACCAGCACTTGAAAAAAACGTCTGACCTGTCGTTCAGGATGCAAAACCGATGTCGCAAAAAATGCACTAGGCGTTTCTTTCTCCACAAGAGAGTTAGAACTAGACTGCAGAAATGCACGTTTAAATGCTGCGGAAAGCGCGCAATGGCGGCTTGCGCTTGCGCCTTGGCCAGGCTTGCCTTCATATTCGGCATAAAGAAGCCACAAAAATGTACATTCACAACTATACAACTTGTTACATGAATAAAACTGTAAAGTTCAATAACCAACCAAATTTTAAAAGTATGCTATTTGGTGTTAACCTAATTTTAAATAGACTTTTTTACCACTCGTGCCAACTGCCGGAAGGATCAAAAGTTAAGCGCTCACGTGACCAAATTCGGCCGCGATTTGCCCGAGTGTCCTCTCTGATTTTTTTCTCTATGATAGAACACCTGCACAGCGCATGGCGCGTAGGTGCGGGGAACGACACGGCGAAGAGGTGCGGGAACATGACCATCGATGGTCCGCTGAGTAAACGACAGCGGGCCGTTGCAGCCGAGTGTAAACGTCCCTTCAGGATGCCCCAAAACCAGAAAGGGCCACTAAACATGATTTTTGCACTGTATAGCATTTTTCACCGATTTATTGTGCACGGTTTAACGCACCGACGCAACGCTGGCGATGAGGCGCGCCGTAGTGGAGGGCTCCGGAATAATTTCACCACCTGGGGATGTTTAACGTGCGCCGAAATCTCGTGCACCCGGGCGTTTTTGCTTTTCGCCTCCATCAAAAAAGTGGCCGCCGCGGCCGGGAATCGAACCCGCATCATCGTGCTCGGAATGCCACGCCTTAGCCACTGAGCCACGGTGGCGGGTGTATAGCATTTGTTAGCACGAATATTGTTATATTGCCGCGAGACATGCATTGGGTTTCGTTATGTGTTCGGACTGTCGCTTATGTTAGCATTGGGTCGATGCACTCTTACAGGGGGGGGGGGGGGGGGTATTGCCTGAACCAGTATTGGGTTTGTTTATTGTGTTTTGCTTTTGCCGCCCGGCTGCGCCTGTCTGTGGTCTGTGTGGCCATGTTATCTGTTGTCTGTGTACCAAGGGAGGCGCGTGTTCCTTCTTTCTTTCTGTGCCGCATCTATATCTTTGTAGGGAGAGCGTTCCGAACTAACGCTGAGAGCCTAGAATAATCTTCTATTATCTAGAGTGTTCTGGATACGATTCGACTGTTCGTGAAGCCCTCGCGCAACGTCACTTTGTTGACTGCTGCTTCGCCGACTGGGTACTCTTTGAGTTGTTAGGGGAGCACAAGTTCGGTATAATACACTGGTTTTTCTTGAAGACAACTGCGTCGTCTTTGACTACGTGAGAATATCTACGTGGTTAATATAGGCGAACTAAAGCGCAAGGAAATAAGACTGACCATTTTCCAACGCTCCCCTTGTGCCACAGGTCTTTCCTCTACCAAAAGTTTCTGAGGCTTTTCCCAACAGTTTTCAGTGTTTGCGTTCTTAGATGCACTCCTTGTTGGCTGTAGTACTCGTGCAGCCGCCTGTACACATTACTTGGTTGTGGTGGGCAGACACGCTGTATATTTCATTTTTGTTCTCAAGCCCATCGCGATGTGTTCTTGTCTAGTTCATCAAAGACACTGCGTTCTTCAATTTTGAGAATATGTTCTTAGATTTAGATATTTCTGCTGATACTAAACAAAGGACAAACTAGAAATTCCATATAAAAGTAGATGAAAATTTAACACAAAATTAAATGAACCAATGCCAGGAAAAAGAAGGTACGCTGGAAAAAAAACCTCTGGAAACACAAACCTAAAGAGCGACCTCAATCCAGCAAAAACTTCTTAAATCGAACCGCATGGGGAAGCCCTCTCAATTCCAATTATTGAAAGTTCGAAATAATAAAACTGGAGAATGAAAACACTACACTCCTGGTGGGAAGCACTGGGGCTCGTCATAAGTTTGTGCAAAAAGTGCGTGGTTGCAGTATACCTTTTGACTTTGAAAGCGACTTTCTGTTCCAACGCGCAAACGTAGCAAAATTCCCAAGCTTCGTCTTCTTACAAACTAAAAAAGAACTAATAGCATTCAATACAGCTATGCCTTCCGCACAGACGGCCACACCAGTGCTTTATCGTGCTCCTCATTGCGGTTCTGGCAGCCAGAAGGGTCTGTGCTATGGTTTGAAAAATGACTCCCGCACTTGTCACCGCAACACATGCACATATCATTGCACTAGCATCCTCATAGACGTAGTCTGTGAAGAAGAAATTTTCGAAAATGTCAAGCATGCAAATATATATTTGTTTTTGACCTATTGCACCTCGTCTCGTCTTTTTTCTGGCTGTTCTAGAGGCGACGCAGCCTCGTGTGTTGGCATCGGGTGCATTTCTCGTCGCACCGTGTGCCAGGCCCCAAGACACCTCTGCAGAGGAGTGTGTTTGGAATTGTCCGTGAATGAACATTGACAGGTTCGAATTAACGAGCATCTGCGGACCCTGGTCGGAACAAAACCAGCAGTTTGAATTATTCGATAAATTTGTATTACTCAAGTTCGAAACAATCTAATTCAAAACTGTTTCTGTAGAGAGCCCAACCTAATAAGAAAACATAATCGAATACGCATCGCAATAAATGCAGTGAAAAGGGCGCACGTTTTCGAGTGAAAAATAGTTATAGCCATCCGATATCAATGTGAAGCTTCGGAATTCAGAGTATCAACCAGTGACCTCGTCAATATTTCAGATTGACCCGCCGCGGTGGCTCACTGGCTAAGTAGTTGCGCCGCTGAGCACGAGATCGCGGGTTCGATTCCCGGCCGCGGCGGTCGCCTTTCTGATGCAGGCGAAATGCAAAAATGCTCGTGTGTACGAGATTTCGGCGCACGTTAAAGATCCCAGGTGGTCAAAATTAATCCGGAGCCCTCCACTACGGCGCGCCCTCATCGCCTGCGTTGCGTCGGCGCGTTAAACCCTACAATCAATCAATCAATCAATCAATATTCAATCATCATCAATCAATCAATCAATCTTCAATCAATCAATCATCAATCAATTGCGCTATATCCTTCAATCAATCAATCAATCAATAATTTTGAACATGATTGCGATACCGGTACACACAAGTTTTTTTTTCCTTTCCTGATGTCTAGCATGACAAGCACCCCAGAACGGGTCAAGAAAAATAGGGCTAACCATTTTATAATAATGTGTCTAACACCATTCAAGCACCCAATGAAAAGTAATCTTGATTTTTAAAACATGAGCAAATTATGATCCCGTCAACAGCGGCTCCCGCGCCGATTAAAACCCAAAAATATCCTGAAAATTAGAACTCAGAAAGCTTCCCGTCCGCTCCAAGCGTTCTCCCGACACCACAATGGTAATAAACAAACCTATCATAGATCCATCCCCGCCATGGCTTTCACCAAGTATGCAGGGTACGGTACAGTAGCTGACGGTATTTTTCGGACTTCCTCGATATTCAAGACTTCCCGGTGAACTGTCAGTTGTCCCGTAGGAATAATGACTAGAAGATTTTTCTGGTTTCTCTTTTATTCTCAATATTTTTCTTTCCCCTCCAGTTCCGACAGATCGGTCGGCTACTGTAATCCCGAAACTGGGCCATGACCGACCGGCTTTATAGATAACGACCTGCCCATTGCAGCCGGCGAGAACGGGAGCGAGCGGGCCAAAAAGTTGCCGTGTAGGCAAGGCGCGCTTCGTCAGGAGGGGCCACGTTTTATCCTCCAACTCTCCAGCTTCGCTTCACCTGAGGCGGGGCCTGAGACTGCCCGCATAAAATGTAGGGCAGTACCAAGGAATACCAATGGTACCGATAACAACCTATATTATCGCCCGGCGTCTAGAATTCACTGTAAATCTAGAACCGTCCCTTAAATATGCAAACTGCAGTCAACGGGCACAAGTAAACCACAGTGCTACCGTACGCGCCAGCTCCACTTCATTCTTAACATGAAAAAACTTCGTTGACTTTCGCTTTACGTCGAAACGTTTATTTTGACGTGAAGCTCATCTATGCACGTGCATTGCATTCACATTGCATTCACTTGCATTCACAGGGAATTGAAGAATTTGTATAAACACCCCAACAGGGCCACTCTGTGCATTGAAGCACCATCACTGTTGCGGGAAAACAACGTTTTTCCAGCGAAGGAAGCGCTAAGGGGACGGCAACCTTTTCCGGGGTGGCCGCGCTTTCACCGTAACTGGAGCGCCACGTTTCTAGAAGCTCCGTTGGGGTGGCTTGCGAGCACAACAAATTGCAAAGTTGGGTAAAGCAGCCGTCCGAGTTCAATGCTTGCTGTGGAAACTAGTTATCTCCGCGATATCTTTTTGAGCGACTCCTCTCGTATCGAAGCGACGGGAACGTGGTGAAAACAACTTGCATCTACCGTGCGCGTGCAGGCTTGCTCAGCTGAACGCGTCAAATAACATTACGTACGATATCTTCACTGAACCTACGATGGAACAATGTCGCAGCATCTTTCAGCGTATTCTTTCGCGAGCACGTTTCTTTTAGGTGCGGCCTACCTGAGGACTGCAAATTGTCCATCCAAAAAAAACAATCGCAATCGCATAAAAAAAAAAAAAAAAAAACATAGGCACCGCCAGTATTCCAGCCTGTGTCAGTCGTCTTACCTTTTGGGCTACGACCATAAATTAGTACCCGAGAGTCAAACGGCTTACTCTCTCGCCTGTAGCGTTGCGCAGTACCTTGGACCGCCCTATTTCCGTCCGCGTCCATCCGTGCGCACACCATCTTCAAGCGAAAATCAAGCTAAATTTGATTTGATTCGTGAGTTGCAGTTTCATTTAAGGAACAATAAAGGTGCAACTCACGGCTCCAATCGAATGACGGTCGGGGCGTAAATCGGATGTCACTCGGGCGTAATTTGCGTGTCATTTCGAGTCCCCGTACTCCGCACCTTAGCCATCATCCACGCAGTGGAGATGTTGCCATTTTATTGGCAAGGCTTGTCACCGAGCCTCCTTCCTAAGTCGACTATAACCTACTCATGCGGGGCTAGTACAATGCCTCCTAAGCTTACACCCAACCAAGGCTTCGGTGGAAATTCGACGGACGCTAGCTTTTTTTCTTTTATTATATATATGCTATGTGTTGTAAGTGAAGGGGAATTTACCACGCGCAGTGTTTTTTTTCTTTATTCTTGTTTATTTTTTGGCGCACTAAAGGAAACAGTGCACGCAAAGGGCCTTTCCTGTTAATTTTTTCAGTTCCGTGCCCTAGAAGAAAACGCACCTAATATTTTTTTTTTTTTATCCTTGAGAATGTGCGGGCGCTATCAAATGGTGTGGAATGCGTGAGCAAAGGGTTAGCAGTTTGGTACACTTTTTTGCGAACGATATTCGTGTGGGTGCGCGCTCGGTGGACGCCGGGTGAGTGAGAACTTTCTCCAGGCTAATCAAGTAACGATTCCGCGGTAAAGAAGTTCTATTTCAGCCTGCTACCGATCCCACAGAAAGTGTGTGCCACCCCTTCGCCACCCCTCGTGTGAATCGGGAAGCACGCAGCACAACGGAGCGAAAGAAATACTAAATAACAATAATGGGAGCCCGAGAAACGCGTGTACAGCGGAGAAGTAGGTTTTAAAAGCAGCGCCAGCCGGTGCAGGGGCATCCGGACGAATTAAAAAAAAAACAAGTAAGTACTAACCAATTCGTCACACGGAATCGGCGCGAGTCGGCATGACGTAATCTATAAAGCCGATCATGGCCACGACGCATTCAGTATACATAGCGGTGTAAAGTTGCGACCATCGATTGCTGAAGACGATTGAAAAACCTCGCCAAGAACGAAATCTCTACCATTGATATCTGGAACCTCATGAACGCCACGCAGAAGTTCCTTATACAACAAATAAATGGCAACTGCAGCGGCAGAATTGCGCTCCCTCAAAGTTAAAAATGGAGGATTTATCTTCATTCGGAAGACAGAAATGCACACGCAGGTCATCAATCGCGCCCCTACACTATAACACTCGATGGAGATGAAAATAAAAAGGAAGGAAATTAGGACACTTTCGAAGCCATACTTAATAGACTGCCGCTCTTAGATTACTTGGTTTCAACCATACTTTCCCGCATACCCACTCCGGAAGCCCTCCTGGCGCGATGCAGAGATGTCACAGCGAATCACCGCTTAGCGCAAATAAAGGCCATCTGAAAAGAAAATTGGAAACTGATTACAACAGCACTCATCGTTTCTTCGTGGCATTGCGGAAGTGACTGTTACTGTGCCATAACTTCACCAAGACCTTCGTCGTTCGTGACGGTACAAATAACTACAGGACGGCGACACAAGAAAAGATAGTTACACTGGACGGGCGCTAGACATCAAGTGGGTCTTTATTGTCGGAAAGAGCAACATACATATAAATCAGCAGACACTATATATGACATAAACGGATATCGCAGATTTCATTGGAGAAGTGATTGGTGCGGTCGATAGGCTTTTTTTGTATGCAAGGGCAGATAGGGTATGCTTTCCCCCCAAAAGTCCCAGTTGATTTCTAGCGCCCGTCAAGTGTTAGTGTCCATTCGTTTGTCCCCATCTTGCTCCGCTTTTTACTTTGTCGAACTCGTTTCACCAATATACCAGACTTTGTGCGCCGAATCTTCGTCGTCACCCTATGCGGCGATGTATTCACTGGTTACACACATCTCATCTCTCTGTTGCCGCAACAGAACATGCTGTTAGTCGTGGACCTCGACAACCCCCGTCGACGATGTGGATATGTTATGGCCACCTCAAGAAGTCGGCAGGGGCGCTAGGCGCCGTGCTAATGTAGAAATAACGCCGACGAAGTCGTTGCTGCTGTGAAGACAATGCAAAAAATTTGGGGTATATGCTAATATTAGGTAATAATATATTATTAGGTAATAATTAATAATATAAGGTATATAACAAATGTATTCCAGGTTTCTTTTCTCCTTCAAGTTGTTGGAATTTCTGGAGGGTGCAAATTAATGGTAATTTGGTTTTATTTATAAAAACTTTCATTTTACGGTACTTGTCTTTCCGGAAATAAATTACTATTTTGAGGTCCTCACGAATTTCAACACCCGAGTTAGCCCTGGCCAATCACCCCTTGTGAGTACCAGAGAAACCTTTTAGGGCATCATCATCGTCATCTTCATTCATGGAAGATTCGTAATTACTTGAAAATGCTACTGGAGCTTTTGCATGGTCCATGTCCTGTTGCAGAGTTGCAATATTTTTAGCACCGTGTACCATATATCGCTGCTGGAAGTTGCAATGCCTAGAGACTAAAGAATCAACACAATTTTCTTAATTAAGGGATGTTCAAACCTGAACTTTCTCCCATTAACTTCAGTAAAGTAAATCGCAACTGCTTCGACTCTGTCGGCACGACCCTGTGGGCGAACGGATCGACGTCGCCTTCGTAAGTCGAGTAACTCAGGTTCGATGGCGACAATGCAAAGCATTTTATTTCTAATTGCGCTTGATGTGCCTCCACTTATCATCATCATCATCGTTGTGTGAAACCCACTGCGTAGAATTGGCATTCCTGCAGTTCTTCTTGGTGCGACATATCGTATCATGCATGACCACAACCTGGCCCTCTACACCAGCCATTTCATTGTCTTTATGGTTTTTACCTCTGTTGCTGATCAGTTTTAGCATTCACTTTTATTCCATGCCAGCTAACCATCTGTTTTGGCACTCTTTGCCCTAGTTGGCCTTGTGCCATCATCGTCGTCGTCGTCATCATCATCATCATAATCATCAGCGACATCAAACGCTGTCAGTGAGGCATAGACAGTTTCGCTTTAAACGTAACTTATTTAGTGCATGGGCACTACCTTTACGCTAGCTACGGTGTTCGGTACCTTCAGCAAGGGTATTCTCGTACACACCAGACATTTATTTATTTATTTATTTACAGTACCCTCAGGGCCATAAGGCATTAGAGGGGACGTGGTTAATACAAAAAAGGATGACAAAAGCCGTAAAAAGAAGTAAAAAGGTTTATAACAATGGCTTCTAAATATACAATTGTAGCTAATGCATTATAAGGTATAACGAATATATCAGTTGGCTTCTAGTATACAATTTACGCTAAGGCGTGACAAAACAAATACAAATGAACATATCATTATACAATGTTAGTAAGGCTGTTTTGAATGATTCATGATCAATAATGGCAGCGGTTGATGCAGGAAGATGGTTCCATTCGACTGAAGTCCTGGGTATGAAAGACTGAAAAATGCATTTGTCTTGACGATGGTATTCGATTTTATTAGCGTGATCCAAACGAGACGATATGAAATGCGGAGGCAAAATGAGCTGATGACGTAGATGTGGGTGATAGAATATCTATGGAACAGACAAGAGACGCAAATTTTTACGGCGATAAGATAGCGTTGGTAGTTGAAGGCTACATTTCATTGAAGTTATGCTAGCAGTGCGATTATAGTTAGAAAGAATGAAGCGAACAGAGTTATTTTGTACCATTTCGAGTGATTGTATTAGCGTATCATAACTTGGATCCCACACTGATGCGGCATACTCCAGTTTAGAACGAACGAGTGTTTTGTACATTAGTAATTTAAGTGATGAAGGGGCTCTTGAAAAATTGCGTCGGAGGTATCCTAGCGTGCGGTTAGCATTGGCAATTACATACTCGGTGTGAGTGGTCCATGTTAAATCAGCTGAAATGTGAACACCAAGATATTTATAAGATGATACATGATTTAAAGGGAGTTATCAATAAAATAAGTAGGTAACTGGTGGGCTGTTCTTGTAACACGTAAATATTTACATTTGCTAGAGTTAAGTTCCATGAGCCAAGTTTTGCACCAGGATGAAATAGTATGAAGATCAGATTGCAAGACGGCTATGTCATCAGCGCAAGTTATTGTCGGTACCAACGCAGTCATCGGCGAATAAGTGAATGTTAGAAGAAAACGGATGCTGGTAAGTCGTTAATGTATATAAGGAAAAGAAGAGGACCCCAACACGGAACCTTGCGGCACACCAGAGTGGACGGGTGTTAACTCAGAGTTATGATTATTAGCGGATACGAATTGCGAACGGTTGGTAAGAAAGAACTCAAGCCAAGATAGAAGTTTGGAATCGAGGTTAAGCTGATGTAGTTTAAACAACAATAGTTTGTGACACACCTTATCAAATGCTTTGGAAAAAGTCAATGATATACAATCGGCAAACGTGGACTGATCAAGAAAAGTATGCAGTTATGGGTGAATAATGCGAGTTGCGTTTCACATGATACGTTTTTCTGAAACCATGTTGTGACAGAGAAAAATAAGAGTTCGATTCTAAAAATTTAACTAGGTTAGGAAAACAATATGTGTTCAATTAGTTTACACGGATACTAGTTAAAGAAATAGGTCGATAATTAAGGGGTGAGTGCCTGTTGCCAGATTTGAAGAATGGAACCACCTTTCCAATTTTAAATCTCAATTGGTAGCACAACCGTGATCGAGCGACTGTTGATAAATTTTGTTAGTATAAATGGAAGAATAGTAACTAGTACTGATTAGAATTTTTGGACTGAATGAGGTCACATCCAGGAGCAGAGGATGGTTTTAATGATTTAATAAGTTTTTCAACACCACAAGAATCGATGGTAATTGGGGGAATCTGGTTGTGACTGTAATTGGCAAGGTAAGGGTAGTGGGACATTAGTAGTTCGGAGAAATTCGATGCAAAGGCTTGATTGAGAACTTCAGCACTTCGGTTGGAAGGAAATAGCGGTATTATTTTCATCAACAAATGTTAAGCAGTCACCATCTTTTGGGGGGTTAATAACGCGCCAAAACTTTTTTGTATCGGTTGATAACATCGATGGGCAAAGTAGTAATCAAAAAATTTTCTTTAGCATTTTAAGAGCAGTGACGTAATCTTTAGATGCCTCCTTTGTAGGCAGCCCACCGAACGGAGCTAGGGGACAGCCTGGCTAATTTATATAAACGTTTCTTTCGGTTAGATAAGCGTTTTAAGTGAGTAGTAATACCATGGCGCGTTATCATTAGAAACTATGATGCGAGTGGGTATGTACTTATCTGTTAGTTCCTTAATTTTGTCAGAGAACATGTCCCAGTTAGTTTGTACCGAGCGACAGTCAAAATCTTCGAGGAACGGGTCGAGAAAACCAGATAATTCTTCATTAAATGCGTCAAAATTGCCTCTTTCGTAAAGCCGAATTGTTTTATTCTTATTTTTAGATTTCGGACGTGGTAAGTTAATGTCAAACGATAGCATACAGTGGTCGCTTAAGCCGGGTAGGTGCGCAATACTGGATACGTAATCTGGTCTAGAAGTTAGTACAAGATCAAGAATATTGGCAGACGTTTGCGTTGATCTAGTTGGCTGCCTGATCAGCTGTGATAAAGAAAAACTGAACACGTGTTGAAGAAATCATTAGCAAAGGTTGAAAACGGCTGCAATGTGGGCGGTTCATTTTCCCAAGATATGTTTGGAATGTTAAAGTCACCAAGTAGGAACAACGGGATATTAGTATGACGCGTGCAAACCAGGTTGATAACATCGTGTAGCTCATTTATAAATGTAGGAGTATTATGGGGTGGACGGTAGCAAACACCGATGATAAGCTTTTGGGAAGTTAGTTCGATGATAGCCCAAATTATTTCTAGGTTGCTTTGCACATGAATACATTGTGATGGAATGAATGTTTTTATTGATGGCTAGGAGGACGCCGCCCCCCGATCGCAAAGTGCGGTCACAACGAAAAACCGAGAAACGGTGTGCTGGAAAAAATAATTCGTGATCTGTAAATGTGCGGCCGTAGCCACGCTCAGTTAATACTAAAATGTCCGGTTTAATTGTCTCAACTGCTGATGTTAGTGAGTCACGCTTGTTGAGGATACTACGAATGTTAGTAAAAAGAACTGATACACGCGAACGGTCCTGACCACTTCCCTCACTCACGCCCCTACGAGGACGTAGTAGCGCGCGGGTTCAAGCGACGCTAATCGTTAGTGATTGAGGGTCGTCGGTGAAGTCTTCGGATATTTCATTAGTAGCCTTATTGTAGATGTAGTGCGGTGATAGTGCGGTGACACCCACTGCAGTGATAGCTTTTCCCTTGCAAAAGCACTCGAAGGCCTCAACCAGTAAAAAATCTTGAACGGATATGACCAAATTGCCTTAGCGAACGTTACGCTCGAATTAGAAGCTTTAGGAAAGAAATTCTTCCTGAAGAATTTTGTTTTAAATTGGATTAGTGATTCCTACGAAGTAGGCATCTGGTTACGCTGGTGGTTTATTGAAGGAACCTTTATTCCCTCAGACAGTCGGTATCCAAAGGTTCGGCAAGCAAACGTTGCGAGAGCAGAGCGAGGACATCCGTGGATGGGCCTTTTATGAACATTTAGGTTTGCCGTCTTGGCTGGTATGTTCTCTTAGAGCGCTTGTTTCACCGCTGTTCTTATTTTTATTCATGATCGCCAGGTGTTTTTCGCAATCTGCTGTAGCACTGTGTACCTGCAGGCTCAATAAATGTGAAACAAAGATCACAACAAAAGGCATATCACAGTAATTTTCCCGCAAAGTGTCTTGTTTTTGTGATACGGGTCTACACGTGGCCAAGTTTGTTCATCACAAGGAGGCAAATAATTTTACCGTTCTGTTCAAAAAATTAGGCGAAAGGGGAATGCACTAGCTGGCGCTTAGCGGGATTCATCAACATAATCATCTGAAATAGTGCGGTCATAAATGTGGCGTCAACTATTTGGTTTGTCATTTCTCTTACTACTCGTGCGGGGTTTGCTGAGAAATACCTATACAAGTTCGTTCTTGGTAATGGTTTGCTGCCGGAGGGGAGAGGGGTGCAGAGTGTCGTTTCTGGGTGACCTACACGCGCATATTACCTGGATCGGTTAACGGAAATGCTTTGTGCCCTGTCCAAGCAACCGAGACAGGCAAACGGAATTCTCCTTTCCCAAGCCTGTGGGCGAAATTACCATTAGATGCAAAAAACAATTTCCATTGCCTGCGTGTAGCTGTAAATTTCTCTGGATTGAGGGCCCAACTGCAACAAGAGTTCGACCTGTTGATGTCTGAAAATGGCTGCGGCAATCAGGTGAATACGGCCGATTAAACAACACTCGTTTGGCTGCGAACCAAATGCAGAAGGCTGCAGTCGCAGTAGGAGCGTAAAAAATTGGAGGTTGTGTATGTGCTTTTTGTTTGCCTCCGATTTGTCGTCGTAGGATTCGACCGGGGGGGGGGGGGCTTTGGGTCTATTTCCTTGCTAGAGGAGGAGGAGGAATAAACTTTTATTAAACAGCAAGGTGCTGGTGTCAGGGGCACCCGCCCGGTGAGAAGAGTCCTCAGTGCAGGACCCCTTGGAGTCTACCGGCCTTCTTCGCTCTTTCGACCAACGTTTGCTGGTCGGAGAGGTCAGAACTGGTCAGCATCTCCACCCACTGCTGAAAGGAGGGATTTGGGTTTGGTGTGAGTTGCGGCCTGTGGGAGCACTCCCAAAGGATGTGGTATAGGGTGCCTTTCTGCGGGCAGTATTTGCAGTTGGCAGTGTATTGTGTCGGGTACATGGCGTGAAGTATGTTGTTGTGAGGATAGTGTTTGTTTGGAGTCTTCGTAGCGTGAAACGCTTATTTTCCGACGATAATATTTTTTCACCCAGATAATCACCTTGTTACCATGGTTCGTCAACGTCTCCCCTTCTTATGACGTTCTATATACACATTGGTGTAAGCACTTGGGCATCCTAACTTTTCGTAAACTATTCAACTTTGCGGGTATCGGTTCATCGTCATGAATGCACTATCAACATAATTATTGTGACATGGGGCTTTCAAATGGGCTAGCAACACTAGGGCGAGCACAGTGTGATGGGGCCCCTGTGGCCGAGGCGTCAAATGGCGTAGTGCCTAAAACGACAATCCTGGCTGCTCGCTGGGAATATCCGACGTTACCGCCTACGGATCCCTAACTAAATAGAGGCGGCCCGAAGACACTATTCGGTACTACTTTGACGATTTCTACCTGGACAAAGAAGCACCTCCCGCAGGAGATACAAGCCAACTGGTGAGCTTTTTATGGCAGCGGTTAAGGAAAGAAAAATTTTAACGGAATAGATTTGGCTGCGTCAAGTTTAAACTTACGGCTCTGCGATACAGACATAGCAAAGAAAAATGCGGAATAGAATTGCGTACAGAGTTATCGACCCGCACAGTATTGTGGGCGTATTTAATTTGGATTTTTCTGTACATTACAACCCCCCCCCCCCCCTTCGTGACGGGAGCCAAAATGTAGACGAAACCGCTATCGAGGATCATAGAGGAGGACTGCCTCATTTACAGACAGTACACCCTGCAGCTGTTCCTAATATTTGAGTCTTCGTAGGGGGCCACGGGTGAATTCCGACTGCAAGATCGCTACCGTATTTTGATGCTTACGATTACACGCCTACAAAGTCTTGTCGCATAGCGGCCCAAATTTTTCAATAATTCCCCGTGTAGGTTATAGAAGACAGCACGCAGGCTTGGCACTTATAAATCACTATAACGCCACATGAAAATTGGAATACGCCTCCTGCAATTGCGAGGCTACGTAACTTTGCGTGAAACGACCAATTTATTCAGAATACAGTTGTAACGTGTACAAATTTATCAGACAAGAGATCGATATCTTTACGGGCATGAGAGATCGAAAGTGTTCAAACGCTTGGTCTTGTAGAGAAAAACCGTACACGAATACGCAGTCTCCGGCTCCTTCCTGTCTGGATTTCGTATTCGAAAGGGGAAAGAGTACGGTCTGCGGAGCAGTCAAGTGTTTCTCGAATGCTGTGTACCTCTCAATTTGTAAATAAAGGTTGAAAATTGCACTTCTGTTATCCACTATGAACACGGTAATACTACACCGAATAGGATATACCTACACTGGTTAGTTTGCTGTTGGGCTCTAAACAATCCGGAATTCTCGTGTGCTGATTCTGAAGCATGTCGTTATCTTGTGTCTTGTTAGAACTATGCAGAAAAACCGCAGCACACTGTGTGACGGTGATGCTAAGGCGGCTGTATCATGTATGCCGTGCCTAATTTAATCGTGCTAATTACCTTTATCGCCATTTTGGTGTAAACAATAAAAATTTCTGCCTGCCGTCACCGCACCTGTTTTTACAGGAGAGATATGGTTACAGATAACGGTGTGATTTCTTTTTTATCGTAATTATCCAGAAAACTGGAAACACGTTCGACTACTCAGATGACGACATAACAAAAGGAAGTTTATTACTCGTGTGCGGTAGAGATAACTATTAGTGGCCCTTTTAACCACACAAAATTATTTGAAGGTTAATTACGAGGACTATTAGGAATGCCGGACCATTGCCAGCATGTTTTTGCGACATTAAATGGGTCTCGGCCTGGGGCGGAATTGTTGCTCCGGCGCGCATCGTGCACTACACGCCGTCCCTTTGTCGTCACTCGGACGCCGTAGCAACTGTGCTTTGCACAGTTACCGTCAGGGTGGCAACTCGTGTTCGCTCTAGGAGAGGCTGTGGCCGATTATCTCTCCATATGTTTCGCCATATGCTTCGAGAAGGCAAACGTTGCAGGGGGCGGCGGAAAGTTAGATGGGCAGATGAGGTCACGAAGTTTGCGGCGATAAAATGGTCGCAGTTAGCACAGGACCTGGGTAATTTGAGATTAATAGGAGAGGCCTTTGCCCTGCAGTGGGAGTAGATAGGCTGCTGCTGGTGATGATGATGATGAGAGTTTTTCGCCCACCGTCGGAACTTCATCGCCGCAACATTTATGATGTCTTTTAAAGGCGGTAATACATGTTGGCCTACTTAAACGCACAAATTTTGGTCTGTCTGTATGTCGGTTTGTCTGTCAGTCTGTCTGCCTGTGACTCAATTCATCCAGCCGACCAAAGTTAAACGAAAGCTGTACAACAGGTGTATATACCCAAAGCCATATCTAAACGTCCAAGTCAGGTGTCCGTGTTCATACTTTTCAACATTGTCGAATAAAGACAATACAATTCGCAGATACGAGGAAGAAATGAATATAGAAGTGATAATTGTATAGTTAATTCATAAAAAATTCATGGATGCTTGATTTTAGCAATAGAAATTATACATCCACTACAGAAAACAATACCCTACGTCACCTGCGGTGTCCGGCGCCGCTATATCTTCTTGTGGCATTTTACGAAATCATAAGAAAACAGTTTTCTATACTCGGGGACAACCTTCTGTGGCAATGGAGCGAAAGCTACGGAGGGAGAGAAGGGGGAGGCTAACTGCTCGGTGTTACTGTAGTTCTCAATAAACTGGTTTCGGTTTCAGTTTCGGTGCGCATTTGATACAGTTCATTTCTTCGCATAAACTCCGTAGTTGAGTGCGCAGAACCACGATCACCGAGCCGCGAGCATGCAGGCAAATTGGCGTCTCTTTCCACACGCTTCATTTGTTTGTAAACACAGGCCAGCGATTCACTGGACACCGC
>JABSTR010000203.1:0-84571 GCA_013339765.2 Haemaphysalis longicornis
CCACTAGATGCCAGCCAGCCTACAATCTCGCTGCTAAGAAATCATGCGCCCCTATGGAAGTCGAAAAACTGGTCGTATAGTTGGGCCCGGACTTCGCCAATGACAGTGCCGCTGCCGGCTAGCTCATGACCAACTTGGAGGCGGCGGGAGTATGTTAAGAAATAAAGACGCGCAGGCAGGGGGCGACAGGAGGAGAATAGAGGAAGAGGAAGATCGGAGGTGCGCGAACTATCTCGCTATCGACTCCATCACCGCATCGGAAGCCAGACGCTGGTCTTCTTTCGCTACACATTTTCTATAAATGATGGGTCAATTCCAGTTAAACAGGAGCACAAACTCTTAGGTATATTACTCGATAACAGACTGACTGGGATGAATATCCCACACTTAAAACTGCTTAAACAAAAATTCCTAAAACCAATACACATTGCTGAACTCCTCTCACACCAATGCTACGGTGCAAACAAACAGCTTTTTTTGCAAATATATACTGCCTTGACAGGATCCAGGCCCGACTATGGCAGTATCCCGACTGGGTCAGCAACAAAAACTCCACTGAAAATGCTCGACCCTGTCCTGCATCTGGGCCTTTGTCTTCCATGCAGCGCTTTCCGCTCTAGCCATATCGAGAGGCTATGTAAGGTGTGGCAAATGGTGCCTGGGCATCAGCGGGAGTATGTTGACTTCCTGTATGATTGTGGCTCTCACCAACCATGCTTTTAATCCTATCATTAACTATACATCAAAGTTATGACTGTGTAAACATGCCATCTATTTCCTTGCCTTTTTCTCTTAGAGTGAGGGAGGAGGCTTCTAAATTCAAGGTCCCCTTTCAGACACGAAGAAGACACCCATCCATAAGTTAATTCTACCATAGCATCTACGTACTATACCATGCCACCTGTCATTCACGCAAGTAGAAAAAATAGGGTACGCAGGAGTGCGAATCTGCAGCACTTCCTCTTTCTGAAGGGCAATTACGGGTGCGCCGAACTCTACAGTGACGTTTCGAAATCTGATTCCACATTCTCTTAGTCGGCGCACGGACAAAACTTTAGTGTAATTAAAACAATAAATATTCATACCAGTATTTACACGGCAGAAACGTACGGCATATTACTGGTTTATATCACATCATCCAAAATAAAACTCTGAAGTACATCCTGTACACAGATTCCTGGAGCTCTGAGCAGGCATTGTCATAAATTAAACACAATTGATAGTTGGGCGAGTTGGTGGTACATTTTGGCATAAAGAAAGTTCTAAAAACTATGGGATCAATCTTTGTAAGGTTATAATGACTGCATATGGCTCAAATATTCATAAAAGTATATGCTGGCTTTCATGGCACCGTTGAGTTTCTGGCAATGAGGTCACCGATGAAACGGTAGCTGCAGCTGCTCTCATGAATACAGTCGATATAACAACAGTACCTTACGCCAACCTCAAGACACATATCAGAAAACAGCTTCGTAGCACATGCGAATCACCCTGGAGTAAACAAAAAGACAACAAACTACACGTAATAAAACCATGCACAATTCAGACGCTACACAACTGACTCACACAACTCACACACTAATGCACTGAAGTTGCCGTGGCTAGGTTACGAATAGGCCACACCCATGTAACGCACGCATACCTGTGCACTGGACCTTCAATATCCCTCTGTAGCAGGTGTGGGAAGGGCCTATCTGCCGTCGGCCTACTGATCACATGCAATACACTTGACCCAACACGACACAAACATTTCCTAGAACTCTACCGACGACACATTCCATTGGACCCATCGTACTTTATAGCCGACGAAGCAATGTTTTTGTCCGAGGTGTTTTTTTAGCAGAGATAAATTTTTTTCCAGCTCTAGTCTTATCACGCATGTTCATCCTGGCCTAAAACACAAGTCATCTGAATTATCTTTTGTTTCGTTTCACTTTTACTGTTACTCACAGGTTTTGTATTTACATTACTCACTATATAACTTGTCCTTGGCGGTATTTGCCCTTGTTGGCGTTGAGCCATTAAACACCAACCTTCGTTATCAGGATGGCTAAATTTATTATTATCATCAGCATAAGCCTGCTCGGGACCACTGCAGAATGAAGGCTTCTCCGATTGACTTCCAACAGCTCCTGTCCTGCACTGACCGAATCCACTGCTGACCACTGAACTTCCGTATTTCATCCTTCCATTGTGTTATTGGCTTTCCCTTTTGTCTATATCCATGTCTTGGTGTCCACTCTGCTACCCTAAGTGTCCAGTGGTTGTGAATTCGTCTCACCACATGGCCAGCCCAAGTCCATTTCTTTCTCTTTATTTAAACTATGATATCTTCTACTCTGGTTTGTTGTCTTATCCAGGTAACTCGTTTCCTGTCCGTAAGTGTTACTCCTAACGTTATTTCTTTCATGACTCGTTGAGCCGATCTAAGTTCCCTTTCCATTTGTTTAGTAATGCGCCAAGTTTTAGACCCCTATTGTCATGACCGGTACTGTGCACTCGTTGTATTTTTTAAGTGATAGAGATAGCTTACTTTTCATTATCTGGGAGTGCTTACCCAGTGCTTCCCAAATCATACCTATTCTGCGCTTGATTTCAATCTCGTCGTTGAAGGCAGCACCAACTATCTGTCCGACGTAGTTATATGTTTTGCTT
This sequence comes from Haemaphysalis longicornis, assembly GCA_013339765.2. Taxonomy (NCBI): domain Eukaryota; kingdom Metazoa; phylum Arthropoda; class Arachnida; order Ixodida; family Ixodidae; genus Haemaphysalis; species Haemaphysalis longicornis. The sequence goes on from JABSTR010000203.1 coordinate 2,656, forward strand.
CTTCTAGCGTTTCGCTTTTTAAGCTGAAGGGGTGGTTTCGGCATGATCATTCCTCGTTACTTCATAATTATTTATATTCAGTTTTAGCCTCACGGCCGTGATTTGTGATTGTAGTTCGTCAAGAATTTTTGCTGGAGTTCTGCAGTCTCCCTCGGCAAGGGTATGTCATCTGCAAACTAAAAGTTATCCAAGTATTCTCCGTGTATTGTTTCCTTTGTTTTCCTAGTCAATTTTTATGAATACAACCTCCAGACATGCTGTGAACAGCTTTTGGGCGGTGCTATCTCCCTGTCTTACTCTCATTGGGTTGGGGACGTCACCATTCAGGTAGAGGGCACGACCACCACCACATCACTATATAGAAAGCCAACCGAACGCCAACAGTACCTGTACTTTGAAAGGGACCATGCATGACATTGTAAGGTGAGCATTCCGTATTCCAAGGCCTATCGATACCGCAGAATTTGCTCTAAGAGCGCCTACTTTGATCGCAGCTCCCAACAACTCAGAAATGCCCACATTCTTCAGAAGTACCCCGCCGCAGTGGTCGAGGACTCTATCAACAGAGCTCGTAACCTAACTCGCGAGGAAGTTTTAAACATAATTGAGGAATTCAGGAATGAAGAAAATCAGACAAACATTGTCCTAAGCCACTCATTTGCGCTGCCTAAGCTCAAAATATTTTTTCGGGACATTTCGATCTCATTCATCGCGCATTCATTCATTCGTTCGTTCAATTTCATTCTTTCGAGGGTGCAACAGAGTAGCCGCCTATCTTCAATCTTCCCAAAGACCCCTCCGGAGTAGTTTATCGCGTGGAAACAACCTTGAAAGATATGCTAGTCAAAGTCAAGACGAATACCATTGAAAGCATTCAGCGGGGATGCCAGCCATGCAGGAAATCGCGTTGTAAGGTCTGTCAACATATGACAACCACCACTACTGCTAAAGCCAGTTCCTTGGACTACGTATTAAAAAAATGCACATCTTAACTCTGACAGCCATAAAGTCGTCTACATGCTTCACTCTGACATCGGTGGCATGCAGTACATCGGACAAACAGAGACCGCTTTCCGAAAACGCTTTAACAATCACCGTTCACACGCGAAAACAAAACCAAACTTGCCCCGATCAATACATGTTAGCTTTCAGGGATATTCATTAGACAAAATAAAAGTCACCCTGCCAAGGACAGGTTTTCACACAAAACGGGACCACGACCAGAAGAACGTGTAGCTTATTTATTAGTTCAAGACGTTGGCTCATAATCGAAAGTACTTTAGCAATCACCTTTCACACGCTAAAACACAACCTAACTTGCCCCCACCAATACATGTTAGCTTCCAAGGACATTTATTAGACCAAACAAACATCACTCTGCCAGGGGACAGGTTTTCACACAAAACGGTACCACGAGCAGAATAAATCGTAGCTTATTTATTACTTCAAAACGTTGACTCATACTCATGGTATGAAGATGAGCGCGGGCAGCATATCGTGTCTCCGGAGGACCACATACATTGATGGACAACCGGACATGGATGCACATCGGCTGCACCCTACACAACCCACCACGGATTCATCCCCCTAAACACTAATTATTTTTAGGGGCGAAGCTTCTTAGGGCTTGGGTCTGTCCATCCTCGACGTATGTATGTAGTCACCTCTAGTTTAGTTCTTGGATTGTTTACTAGATGGCGTGGCTACCTCTAGTTTAGTTCTTAGATTGTTTACAAGATGGCGGTACTTGTATATGATGAAAAGATGCGCTTGGATTGTTTACTAGATGGCGTGGCTACCTCTAGTTTAGTTCTTGGATTGTTTACTAGATGGCGGGGAGCATTGTAATAAAATCCGTTCGCTGTTGGCGCGCGCTCGGAGTCGCCCGATGGATAAGGCTGCAGATGTGCGAGCCCGCGAGGCAGAAGCGCTCCGTGAAGCTGCGCGACGCCACGCCAAGATCCTGCCGTACGAGAGCGGGAGGCCGAAGCGTGTCGTCTGGCTGCGCGACGACGCCGCCAAGATCCCAGCGTTCGAGAACGAGAGGCCCAAGCGTCACGGCAACGGCGCGAGGACCCTGCCGTACGCGAAGCGGCACGGCTGCGGCGCGAAGAGGATCTCCAAAACGTCAGAGAACGGGAAGCGGCGAGAAAGCGCGCGTATCGGCAGCAGACCCCGATGCAGTGAGAGCTCGTGAGGCGTCTGCAAAACGCATCAGGCGAGCTCAGCCCCAAGGTGCCGACGCGCGGTTTAAGCAAGACTTTCTAGACGTTACGTTCGGACACAGATTTAGTGGGCGAACTTTCACTGAAGAGTCACGGTTTTACCGATGATTTCCCCTCAGGAGCTTCGCCCACTCATCATCATTCACCCCGTGGATATGCTGTGAATTTTTTTACACTCCTGACCACCCCCCATTAGCTCGGGTAACGGACGCCTACAGATGCGAATGCTGTACTAAAAAGCCCACAAAGCCTAGCATTCCGGTGTGTAGCCGGCGGCAGTACGTGCTGTGCGATAAACGCTGTCCACGTTGGAACAATTGAGGCGAGAGGTATAGATGACTACGTGGGATTGGAGTGCCGTCTGGCCGTACGCTAAAATTGTCGTGTTGACATAGGACATGGGACAAAGGACATATCGATATGGTGGCGTGATTCAAAGGTTTTCTGTATGCGGAACCCCTTTCAAATGCACGCATTTCTCGCTATAATCATATCTTTATTTTGCTCTCCGCCGCCGCTGCTAAGGAAGGACGGAGCGCTCGTCGCCTTCCCCGAACTCAGCGCGCCGACCGCCTGTGTAACGTGATCCCTGACTCTGCTGCGGTCGGACCCCTTTGCGGCTTGCCGCTGACGGCCGTGAGAGTGAGAGCCTTTCTCCGTCGTTATGACGCGGACATCGAAAGGGCAAACAAAGTAGAATTATCTCATGTTTCTTGGTAAAAGCAATGCCTCTCGTATCAACGGTCTGTCCTACCTTCATGCGCGCAGCAAGTGCCGGGCCAAGACTGCGCCCTTAGTTACACAACCTCCCCATCCTTCCAGTTTGTGTACATGATTTGTCTGTATTTTGCTTGTCGGTATCCTCTCAATCACCGCCGCAACCAGCTGATACAAAACTTTGTTGCCGCTTCCGAACTCCCACCCTTGCCCGATTTTCTCATTCCTCACGACCTTCTATCTTTTCTTCTTTTTCTTTTGTCCTTGGCTCTTTGCGTTGCTTTTTTCCTCTCTCAGTTTTTTCCCTGTTCTCTCAGCCCCATACGCCGCAACTGCCGTGTGTTTACCTGAATTGTTACTAAGTCTGGTTTTTTCCCTCGAGGCGTCCTCCTTGACGAATGAGAGGAGCTTGTGTGCATTTATAGCGTTATTCCCCTCCAATATAGGCATGAGCGTTCTGCGGGCATTGGAAGATTACCCCTGGCGAAGAAAGTGCTCCTTATATATATATATAAATATATATAGAGACACGGGACGAGGGACTCGGTAAAGATACATCGTCTCCCGCGGTAGTCGAGGGGCGGCGCTAGTTGACCGGCCTCAGAGCTCTTGTAAATATAAACCCCCGCTTTAAAGTCGAGAGAGAAGCCGCTGTGGGGATAGCGTAATGGCTAACGCACCGCACCGGTTATGCGGAGATGTGGGTTCGAGTCCCGCTCCCGGAAAACGGCGGATTTTTTCTCGACTTATATTTTCGCTTATTTATCAATGAATCAAAAGAAACGTGACAAGCACACGTCATTCGGCCCTATTAAATATTTCAAAAAAAAAAAAAAAAGCCGAATAGCACTGGCAATGACGACTGCAACCTTGATATGTATCTTTACCGAGTCCCCCTCCGTTCTCTCTGTTCTGCTACATGCATTACGAGGCACTGGCTCCAGCAGTTCGGATATGCCAATTGCTAACCCCGACCTCCGACCACGTTCTACGTGGCGCCGCGGGAAAAGAAGACGTTCTACGTCTCCCGCGGTAGTCGAGGGGCGGCGCTAGTTGACCGGCCTCAGAGCTCTTGTAAATATACCCCCGCTTTAAAGTCGAGAGAGAAGCCGCTGTGGGATAGCGTAATGGCTAACGCACCGCACCGGTTATGCGGAGATGTTGGTTCGAGTCCCGCTCCCGGAAACGGCGGATTTTTTCTCGACTTATATTTTCGCTTATTTATCAATGAATCAAAAGAAACGTGACAAGCACACGTCATTCGGCCCTATTAAATATTTCAAAAAAAAAAAAAAAAAAAAAGCCGAATAGCACTTGCAATGACGACTGCAACCTTGATATGTATCTTTACCGAGTCCCTCGTCCCGTGTCTCTCTGTTCTGCTACATGCATTCGAGGCACTGGCTCCAGCAGTTCGGATATGCCATTGCTAACCCCGACCTCCGACCACGTTCTCCGTGGCGGCCGCTGGGAAAGAAGACGTTCTACGTCTCCCGCGGTGGTCGAGGGCGGCGCTAGTTGACCGGCCTCAGAGCTCTTTAAATATAAACCCCCGCTTTAAAGTCGAGAGAGAAGCCGCTGTGGGATAGCGTAATGGCTAACGCACCGCACCGGTTATGCGGGATGTGGGTTCGAGTCCCGCTCCCGGAAAACGGCGGATTTTTTCTCGACTTATATTTTCGCTTATTTATCAATGAATCAAAAGAAACGTGACAAGCACACGTCATTCGGCCCTATTAAATATTTCAAAAAAAAAAAAAAGCCGAATAGCCTGGCAATGACGACTGCAACCTTGATATGTATCTTTACCGAGTCCCTCGTCCCGTGTCCTTCTCTGTTCTGCTAAATGCATTACGAGGCACTGGCTCCAGCAGTTCGGATATGCCAATTGCTAACCGACCTCCGACCACGTTCTACGTGGCGGCCGCTGGGAAAGAAGACGTTCTACGTCTCCCGCGGTAGTCGAGGGGCGGCGCTAGTTGACCGGCCTCAGAGCTCTTGTAAATATAAACCCCCGCTTTAAAGTCGAGAGAGAAGCCGCTGTGGGGATAGCGTAATGGCTAACGCACCGCACCGGTTATGCGGAGATGTGGGTTCGAGTCCCGCTCCCGGAAAACGGCGGATTTTTTCTCGACTTATATTTTCGCCTTTTTTATCAGGAATCAAAGAAACGTGACAAGCACACGTCTTTCGGCCCTATTAAATTTTCAAAAAAAAAAAAAAAAAGCGAATAGCACTGGCAATGACGACTGCAACCTTGATATAAATATATATATATATATAACTGGCACGCTGGCGATGGGGCCGAAGGCGTGGTGAACACAAAGTAAGAAACCTCGGTAACAGCAACAGCGGAGGGTTTATTTCGACGTTTCGACTTCGAGAGAAGTCTTCTACAGGAATGATTCCTTGTGTCTCGAAGTCGAAACGTCGAAATAAACCCTCCGCTGTTGCTGTTACCGAGGTTTCTTACTTTGTAATATATATTATATATATAATATATATATATATATATATATATAATCTATATATCTATATATATATATATATAAAGGTCAAAATACTAGGTGAAGAAAAAGAAAAAAAGAGGTAAAAAAGCAGGGAGGGAAACCACACAAACCCACACAGAAAAGAAAAAGCAATGACCCGCAACTTAAATGGCACGTGTCACCCACGGCAACATTCCTGGAACAGGCCTGTCCACGTGCCATTTCAGTTGATGACACGTGCCAATTCAGTTGCTGGGTCATTGCTTTTTCTTTTGTTTGTGGGTTTGTGTGGTTTCCCTCCCTGTATTTTTTCTTTTTTCCTTGACCTAGTTATTTCCCCCCTTCTCCTTTTCTTTTGACCTGAGGCTTGCAGATAGTTTCTGATAAGGACCCCACTCCCAATCCTTTCTCTCGAAAAATTCTCGAATATCAACCCCCGGTTGACTTCCCTGTGACCTACTTTGCGGCTCAAACTATACAATGTCCTTTGCCCCTCAATATCTCCCCCGGCATACTCCCAAACCAATCCGCTTTCTCAAGTTCACTTCCTTCTTTCATTCTCCCCTCTCACCTGGGGACCTACCCCTATATAAAGCGTGCCAGCCAGGCGAGAGATTGCCCTGACGAAAGCAAGTCTCTTTGCTGAAACGTTGGCAACAATCGTGCTTTTACATTGTTCAAAGTTTTCTTTTCTTGTGTACTCTACCATCTTCAAAAGTTCAACTGCTCCCTATATATCTTTATATATATATATATATATATATATATATATATATATATATATATATATATATATATATATATATATATATAGGGAGTAGTAGAACTTTGAAGATGGTAGAGAACACAAGAGAAGAAAACTTCGAACAAGGTAAAAGCACGATTGTGGCCTACGTTTCAGCAAAGAGAACTTGCTTTCCTCAGGGCTTGCTTTCCTTGCTTTCCTCAACTTGCTTTCCGCCCTGAGGAAAGCAAGTTCTCTTTGCTGAAACGTAGGCCACAATCGTGCTTTTACCTTGTTCGAAGTTTTCTCTTCTCTTATATATATACTATATATTATATATTATATATATATATTATCTAAATATCTATATATATATCTATATCTATATATATCTATCTCTATATCTCTATCTCTATATCTCTATCTCTATATCTCTATATATATATCTATATATTATATATGGGTGTGTTGAAACTGCACCGACTACAGCTAGGTAGGAATTAGGAGCAAAACGGGAAATGGCTGTACGCGACATCGCGGCCACGTCACAGGAGGGATAATCAGCTAATGCCCTGACAAACTGATAAATTTCTCGGTAAACGAAGCTTTCCGGAAAGGCGGCGCGTCGAAAGATATGAGGTGACGCCCACTTCATACTCCCCGTCTGCTGGGCGGCGGCGGTGTGGACGACACTACATGTGCCGTTTGTGCATTTTTACGAGTTACCACGGCCTGATCACGTGGACCTCGCGAAGAAGGAGAAAGCGCAGGAGGAGAGTAGGGGGGGAGCGTGTTCGCAACATCTGCGCCGTGAGATCTGTGCACGCAGGCGTGCGAGAGCACACGCTCAGCGATAGGCGTTCCGGATAAAAGCAGAAAAGTCGTCTAACGCGAAGAGATGAGACGGAGATCACGGGGAAGGGGTATCCCACCGAGGATTCTATTTCAGGGCATTGCTTCGCATGTATCATAGCATTTTTGTCCTGACCGCCGGTATCTCTAGTGCGGAGCGACCGCGGCAGCTAGAGCTGCGGCGCCCTCGCTTTCGGCCACGAAGCAAGAATAAAATAAAGAGAGGAAACAGTAAAAGAGATAAAATTCATAAAAAAATGCAGCAGTAGCAAATTTTTGGGGACAAAAAGTACAAACCCTTTGTATACAAACGTTGAGGCTATTGTATGAAGGAGTTGATTTAGCAATGGTCTGCGTGTTTCCCTCACGAAGGCGAGTATAAAACGGAAGCAGTGAAGAGTTCTTGCAACATTCTTTCTATTTCTGTTGTGCATCATGTATCCGTAGCACTCCAATGCAACATATACAAATATTGCACGCCTGGTACATAGCCTGCCGTCAGTAAGTTTTTTACTGCAGTAAAATTTTCATCCTACCTACTAGCAGTTTTTGTTGCATAAGCTTCACGGGCTAAGGTTGAGCAGTTTTGCGTGGACCTCGAAGGGCCGTGCTGCGCAAGCACGAGAAGGATTGGATTGGATTGGATGAATTTGGATGTATCGGATTCAATTCGCCCGTCTGCGGATTCCGGAGGTGTGACGTCATAGCCGCGGCAGACGAACTGGCGCCCGGCTTAGCCCAGCTGTGGCGCCTCCGTTGCGCAGTAGCCAAGTCTGACGGTGCACCGGAGCAGCTTGACAGCTGTTTCGCGTGGATCCTCGATAGCCCTGATCCGCATGCGCGAGGAGCAGTGACTGGACTGGACTGGATTGGACTGGATTGGCATGGATTGGAAATAGTTTTAGCAGCAGTAAGCCTGATAATCAACTAACCCTAGACAACCAGGAAACCTAAGAATAACCAGCTGAACCTTAGCTCACGCTACCTATATCCTTGTATATCCGAGCTAAGGCAATGCTATTTTTTTATATTGTCAGGAAACAATTCTGGGAATTCAAGGTGGCGAGGAAGACGTCGGCTTTGGCTATGCTCTCCAAGGATACTTTTAGAGGACGATGACGAACGCTAAAGCTACCGCACACAACATTCTCCTGCTTGCTATATTCCACTTCGTGAATACTATCAGGAAAACGTATTTTTTTCACTTTCACCATGTGAAAATATGGTGTCCTTTTCGGTTCTGTGCGCCACTTTAATAGGCGAGCTGTTTAAGCTTGAGCTTGGCCCGGTGGTGTTCACAAAAAATACCGCGAAAAAATACGGAGTGCACGTGAGCGTGTGCCCCGTAACAAGCTCCCGGCGTCATCCCGGCTTGCTAATGGGATTGCGCCCCGTGAGAAGCTCGCAAAATACCAAAAAAGACAAAGCAATCGTGAGCATGCGCCTCGTCAGGAGAGCCCGGCATCGGCCAGCTAGACCTTCGAGAACCCTCTGCCCAGCATTCTTGGCGTGATCTCTCGATTCAGTTCTCCTCGCCATTTCTCCTAGCTGTTCTCCTTGCCAGTGGGGAGCATGGAACAGCTCGCTCTACAAACGCTGAGATCGTGAAGCCAGTTGGCGGTGGTTGTAGCACGTGCTAACGCTGTCCACTTGAGGAGCGAGAGAAATTTATTTTTTGAGCAAGCCCGATGAGGCATGCGTGTTGGCCGGCGGAACGCTGGCATCAACGGTGGTGGGTCGGTCAACCAAGAATAGTTGCACCGCCGGTTGCGAGCCGCCCACTGCTCAATAATGGAGTGGGGAATGGGATGAGTGGACGGCCCACGTTGCGTGAGTTAGTGTTTCCAGCAGTCGCAGAGGGGACATTTGAGGGCCACGAACTGATAGGGGTGGATCTCGTGCAAGAGGGAACGACAAGAGAGGGAATTGTTCTGGACAAGTTTCCATAGGCGCTCCGAAGCGTTAGCGAGGGATATGTTGGCAGGGGGATAGTGGTGGCGGGAGAGGTGACAATGCTTCATGACGTCTTGGTACGAGAGCAGTGGATCGCTGCCCGACCGACGACCGTTGTGAGGAGCTGGAGCTAGCCAAGTACTCGTGTTCCTCGGTGGGCCGCCTCGTTGCCTCCACACCAGTGTGGGCCGGAGTCCAGGCAATGTCGACTGGTTGGGTAGGCGGATTTTGGAGGAGGCGTTTCAGTGCAGTAGCCCAAATGCTACCACGAATGAAGTTCTTAACGGTCATCTTCGAAAGTGAATGTATTGTGTGGCTGCGGCCTGGTGATAAGGGCGAGGGCTATTGCTGCCTCTTCCGCCATTATGGGGAAGATGTCTGCACGGTGAGAGAAGTGACTGTGGCAGAGTCTTGGTGCGCAACTACTGCAAGAGCGCAGCCATTCGCGTGTTGGTACTCTGCGGCGTCTGCATATATTGTGGTGGGGGAGATGGGGAATTCATCTGCAAGGGCACGCGCGCAGTGGCACCTACGCTCCCCGTGGTGTACTGGGTGCATGTTGCCCGAAGGAGGACGTATGTGAGGAAGTGTGGAATGACCCCAGGCAACGAAGCTTCACTTTCTACCATAGCTGGATTGCCAATTCGTCTGCGGGGGAAGAATATGACACACTGCATTCTTGGAAGAAAGGCGGCGTAGCTGATTCATACAGTGGGCTTCTAGTCATCGCCTCCTGTATATTTACAATGCCAAACACATAAGCCCGGACCGGCCAACCAACCACTCTCCTTCTACGCCGGCCCCTTTCCCCCAATCGGTAGCCTTCCCAGCGCTTCAATCATGTGACCAGTTGAGCCTGGTGCGATGCGTGGTGGAGAGTAGGAACGTTGGAAAAACATGCCCCACCACGGCTCTGAGCTTTCTAGCGCTGGAGCGAGCGCCATTTCTTTGATACTCTCAAACATCGGTTGCCTTGGAAACCAGGCACAAGCCACTCTCGAAGTCAGCGGTTGCGTGATCCGGTTCAGCTCGGGGCCCCACCTCGCGACATGTGGGCACTGCAGGCGTACCACTCGCTCCCATTGGGAAGCGTGCGGTGCGTTTGGCATCGTGAAAACTGAGGAGGCGATGCTCTAGTATCTCGTGGACAGTGTTGTATACTCCCAACAAGGCGAGTCTGGCAGCGGACGAGTAGAGGGGAATTTGTAATGCCAGCGTGTATGCCTTTCGGATAAGGCACTTAGTTTTGTCTATGTCGATGGTGGTAAGCTTAATGTAGGGGAGAGCACATGACCAGACTAATCATGAAGGTCTAATTCTTTCTCTCTGGTTGAGCCGGAGGTGCCGGCTAGCGATTTGAAAAACTAGGCCAATTATTTCATTGACTTGAGGTTTAACTCGAGAAAGGATTTGACCGTTACCTCGATTTCGTTGAATAACGCGGCCGAGCTCGTGTAGGGTTTGCACCTCTGTGATGATCCTGCACCTCTGTGATGATCCGGATAGCCCAGCGGTAGACCTCTGTCTCTGTGATACCGACACTTTGTTGAAGGATGGTTTCTGCCTGAGCATGAAAGGATCCAGATACACACATCGTAATTCTGTCGACATGAAGAATGTATCTGAAGTCAGGGACAGAGTCTAACCTCTTGGGGATGTTCACGGTGCTAAATTCTCCGCACGGGGCACTTTTAGAATTCTTGGTTACGGTATTGGCGACACCGCGGACCCCGAGAGCCACAAACTGAAGTTGTGACCTACCATGACGTTGCGTTTATAGGTGGTGGATGAGAAACCACAAACGGTGGCCGTCGCAGGCCAGGAGAAACTCCGGCGGGTGGGCTCCTTGGGTGTTTACCAGGGCGGGAGTTCCGGGACCTACCTGACTGTCAGGGTAAGGTTAGAGAAGAAAGTACCCCAGTCCCCTGCAGTTTCCTATTCAACCCTCCCGCCAAAAAAAAAATCCGTGATCGGTCCCTGAAAATGAGCCGCACCGAAGTTTTCTTTCCACCCTTGCCCGAAATGTCATTTCAAAAACATGACAATTTTATCCACTTCCTAATAATAAAATCTCTTGATCAATCAAAGCCCGTCGCTGCACAGTCTGTGTTTCTTATCTCGAAGTTCCTTGAGAGCACTATCGGAAAGTCGGAGAAAGCCAAGAAACTCAAAACAGGAGAAATCCTGATCGAAGTTAACAGGCAGCAATTCCCCAACCTACTCACGCAAACCCGCATGGTCGATAAATACATAAAGATCGCGCCCCACCGCCCGCTGAACAGCTTCCATGGCATGAGTTTCAATCATCACCTAAAATGAAACATAGACAGATCTGGTCGAGGGCCTCCAGACCAGTGTGACGGCAGTGCGAAGAATTACTATGCGTTTAAATGGCACTGAAATACTTAAATACACTTTGTCTTGTCATTAGACTGCTCGACGCTCCCCGAGTCTGTCAATGCAGGCTTCATAAGATATCCAGTCTGACCTTACCGAACCCGTGCCGCTGCTTCAAATGACAGCGGTTCGGGCACTGTACAAACTCCTGCTGCGGCAAAACGACCGGTGCCAAGTGGGCCGCACAGAACCACCCGAGAGACACCTGAAACTCCACCACCCTCACGTGATAACTGCGGGGTACCACACGCGACATACTTCCGGACATGCGAAAATTCCGTCCGGAAAAGAAAATAGTCAATGTGAAAGTAACGGAGAACAACGGAGAACATCACTTTCTTAACCGCGCGAAAGAGGTGCGCGTGTTTCCCCTTGTAGAGGTACGCCGACGCAGCTCGCCGTAGGGCGGAGCGGCGTCCAGTTTCCAGAGGGCCTAGTGGAGCGAGTCAGACATGGTCCGGCCCCGCCCCCCTGGGTTGTGTCCAGCAGCCCAACCAGTCACCACACCCATTGGTGAATTCCTAGCGATTGTGGGGACAACTGTGGCCATCGGGAGTGATGTTGCATCCACCCTTCCTTCTCCGCCGGTCCGAAGCACACTTGAGGGCCCGGAGGAGATGGAGACGGAGAAAGCTGTGGCAGCTCCCACCCCCGGCGCACCGCCTGGGCCACCCATGGCGCTCTTGACACCCTCAGCGGTGACAGCTCAGGGAATGAGCACACAAAAGTGCGCGCGTCCAAGGAGTTCGGTCAGGCGGGTGTTCCGAGGACATCCGACGAGCACATGGACTTCGGACCGTTCCGGCCTGCAACGCAGCGTAGGGAACGGGCAGTGGTATCCAGGACAATAGAAAGTGTTAAAAAGTCTTTCCAAGAGTCCATGCCCCGATGGAGCTTACATAAATGATCACACTGCAGCAGCTCTGAACGCCTAAGAATGGTGAAAGAGAAGATTGTAAAATGTAACTGCAGAGGCGTTTCCTAATATTCTCCACGACGAGTACTAGATACTACATTCCAAATGGCCAAGTGTTCAGGAAACACATTTTAATTAGTGATTGAAAAACCAGCGCTGAAAAACACGGCACAAAAAAGGAACGAGAAGTAGACAGGACAGCGCTCCCTACTGTCTACTTCTCGTTCCTTTTTTCGGCGTGTTTTTTTCCGCGCTGGTTTGTCAGTCAAAAACGTTCACCAACTCGCCCAAATCACAGTCCTCTTGAACATTTGAATTCCAAACACACAAGTTTCCAAAATATTATATGCAATTCAGAAAGGACAGGGTTGGCTGAGCACATTCAGCTGGCGCTGTAGCCATAATCGTTCAGAAATTCTTCGGGTGCCACAATATCACCTGAACACTCTCCTTGAGGCTGTAGCAATTCACAGAATAATATCTAGTGGGTTCATAACGCTATGCTTCATTTAGGTTTCTCTTGATTTTGCACATCTGAGCTCTTATTTCGAGGGAACTGGTTGACCACCTACACGTACCATACATCCTCACAGGCTATCTGAATGCGCACAATTCTTTTTGGGGCTGCTATTACCCTGATTTCGCAGGTCCCTTCATAGATAAATTTCTAACATCCTCGGGGCATGCCTTTTCAAGAAAAAACTTCCTACATACCGTAATTTTGGACTAAACGCATTCTCATATTTTGACTTGGCTATTGGTTTTCCGCAGTTCTCTTTCCATTTCTTGAGTGCGGTGTGGGCACGGAGTCCACATAGTAGTGACCATTTCCCTACCTCACTAACATATATAGGTAAAGGCCCAAGCAGTCGATCTTCCTATAGTAGGTTCAAGGAAGCAAGTGCAAACTTGGATAGATTTACAGAGACATCCAAACTACACTACACATCGATAAGACACCTACACGTTAAAGAAGCTACCCAAGTACTCACGGCGCACATCCTTGAGCCGCGGAAAAGTTGATTCCCCGCGCCTCGTGCCCTCGCACCACCAAAAAGGGGGACGTGGTGGAATGAGGCCTCGAGGTGGGCGCCAGAGGCCCAGAACAAGGCGTGGTGTATCCTTCGTTGGTACCCCCCTTGTCGGATAACCTTCTTTTGTTAAAAAGGGCTAAGGCGTTTGGAAAACGGATGCGCCGTGAGGCAAAATGAGATAGTTGGCGGTCATTCATAACATCAATAAACTCATACACCGACATACGCATGGTATGGACACGAATACGTCAACCTAATGAAGAACACACACACAGCAACCCTCTGGTCAGCAGAGCAGGGGACACACTCAAAGACTAGGCTAACACACTTGCGCGACACTTCCAACACGCGTCCAGTACAGCACACTACACAAACTCTTTAATGAAACAAACTGTAGGCGGAAAAGAAGCCATTACGGGATAACCACAGTTCAACCACTTCCTATAACTCGAGTTTTCGCTTCATGAGCTGAGGGCTGCTATAAGCACAAGTAAACCCTCAGATCCAGGACCAGACAACATCACATATACAATGATGCAACACCTACACGGAGACACTCTTGCAACACTGCTTCACCTTTACGACAAGATATGGCTTCCGCGGCACATTTCAATGTTTTTGAGGGAAGCCATTGTAGTGGCTTTCCCTAAGGATGGGAAGGGTCCTTCGTCTCCCACAAGCTATCGACGCCTCACTCTCACAAGCTGCCTGTGCAGGCTTCTCTACAAGATGATTAGCAGAACATTTCTGCACTTCTTGGAGTACAATGGCAGTATTGAGAGCTGCCAAGCATGCTTCAGGGTGGGGCAATCTACCAACGATCAAATTGCTGCGTCGGAATCCTTCATAAAAGATTGCTTCGTTCATAGAAAGTTTGGCATTACAATTTTCTTTGATTGGCAAGGGCCTACGACACGGCGTGGCGATAAGGTATCTTGAGGTAATCTGACGTAATTCGGTGTTTCGGCCAACATGGTGGACACCCTGTCTAGCTACATGTCTGAACGAACTATTTGTGTAAAAATTGGTAATGCACATGCCCATGTATAAGCTGAGAAAAATGGCGTGACTCAAGGCGCTGTTTAGAGCTACGCATTCTATACAGATAAGATGAACTCGCTCCGGATGGCATGGCCACCAAACGCTGCCTGTTCAGTGTATCGAGATGGTGTTTGAATACCTTCTAAATTACGGAACATGTAAATCTGTGAACATCAAGCCCAGGTCGGCGTAAACAAACTTGCTTGCTTGGCGGACACCAACGGTTTTAAAATAAACCCTGAAAAAAGGACATTGCGTTGTGTTCCGCCGCATGCGCGGGACCCATCTGGACCCTGACATTACTGTTGAATAAAGAGAAAGAAGCGCGCCACGAGGCAGGCAGCGGGGGCTCGCTCCACGAGCGCGGCTCTCGCGGCAGTCGTTCGTAGGCATCGCTGATAACCGGACGTCTGGTTTACTGGTTCCCTTTCGCTACACATTCTCTGGTGCCGTGAACCCGGGAACCGGCGCACGAGCGAATCTACGTTCGACGGCGCAGCGGCTCCGAGGCACGCGAGGCTTGGATACCTTCGTACTGCTTTATCCTGGAAGCCTTGCCCTCGGCCGCCGCCCCTTTCGGCTCGTGCCCAAGCCCGCCCTTGTCTCTTTGGTATTCGCAAACCCAGCGTCTTGCTTCATCGACTGGTGCCATGGACGCTCTTCGTATTCGCCGAGATGTCCTGCGAGCGACCGTCTCCGGGACCATGACAGTCTCGACGCCTTGCTGCGGAGCCAGGCAGCAACGGCCCTTGACAGACAAAATGTCCTCGACCTCATCTTGCATGACCAGGTGAGCCTTCACAAACTCGACGCTCAAGTTCAGGAGAACCTGAAGGATGAAGAATTTGATGCTGATGTTTTGGAAGCGATCGATTACGACGAGCGTATCTGCGCCCTGCGAACGCGCGTACGCTTCTCCGCGAGCCAAGACTCTTCCGCAAGCCCCGTCCCTCAACCTCAGGCGGCCCTGTTACCACCCGCATCGCAACTTCGAATATTCGCTCGCTTCCCGAGGAGGCCTGGAGGACAGTGGTCCCGGGTGACGTGCCGCCCGTCCGGGAAATAACTGGTGCGCGTAGGTTAGAAGAGGGAACGCTGACAGAAGAGAAGAACAGGACAAGCAGACCCCCGATGGGCTCAGCCCGGGAGAGTGGCTCCAGCGACCGCCCAACCCTGGTGTTGCCGAGATTTCCGAGTTGGAGAAATCTGAGGGAGCCTGCCGAGACCTCGCCGTTGCTGACACGACCATCGTTTCCGAGACGTCTGACCGGCCTTGCCGCAGCGGTGGCGTCACCAACGCGGCTCTCACGTCAGAGGCGTCATTACAGCCCTTCCGCAACCCTCGCATTCACGACTTGACTACCGCCACGGAGACGTCGGACCCGTTCTGCCACGGCCCTAGATTCGATGATGCGACTCTTGTTTCGGAGACCTCCGAGTTTCCCTGTTGCGATCCTTACGTCGGCGACGCATCTCTCTTTTCGCCAGCAGTTCAGCAACCCGGTTACGAGTCAAATAAGTTTTCATTGTGTTCAGCCACAAAAACACCGTTGGTGAAGGAGATTGACTCGCGCCTGGGTATAACGAAGCGCCTGCTCCTCCGACGCTCCTTGAGCGAGCTTCGACGCCGGAAGCGAGCTTCGGCCACGCTCGTCAAGGCCCGGTGGGGAGGTATCCTCGTGGCGAAGCAGAACAGATGCTTCTATGGTGACTACCCCTTCTTCAGCAAGCGCAACTCGATTCGGGACGAGCCTTTGTAATTTGTTGGGCACGGCGAGAGCGAAGTCCTATTGTTCGCAGAGATAACGGATACGCCGATCGAACACACGTATTTCCTCATGGAAGCAGTATCAGACGTGGAGGCGGCGGCAATGCCATCACGCTACCGTGACGCTCTCTGGAAATTTGGCAGTATACATCAACTGTTCCCGTTTGATCCTGGCGGGTGCCTGGCGACTTAAAACCAGGAGCATGGTCTCTCTTTCCGGTTGACCATTCGCAATCCTCACTTTTATCCCCCAAGTCACTTTGATCCAGCAACTCCGCAAGCGGTCGTTGCCCGTGACATTGGCCATGGACCTGTACTGCCTCGCTCGAATGACAAGGCCGTTTACCGAGATCGACGGCACCGAGACACCCAGCTGAAGGCTCCACTAGATCGCCCAGCCAGCCTACAAGCATCGCTGCTAAGAAATCATGCGCCGCTATGGAAGTCGAAAAACTGGTCGTAGTGGGGCCCAGACTTCGCCAATGACAGTGCCGCTGCCGGCTAGCTCATGACCAACTTGGAGGCGGCGGGAGTATGTTAAGAAATAAAGACGCGCAGGCAGGGGGCGACAGGAGGAGAAGAGGAAGAGGAAGATCGGAGGTGCGCGAACTATCTCGCTATCGACTCCATCACCGCATCGGAAGCCAGACGCTGGTTTCTTTCGCTACACATTTTCTATAAATGATGGGTCAATTCCAGTTAAACAGGAGCACAAACTCTTAGGTATATTACTCGATAACAGACTGACTGGGATGAATATCCCACACTTAAAACTGCTTAAACAAAAATTCCTAAAACCAATACACATTGCTGAACTCCTCTCACACCAATGCTACGGTGCAAACAAACAGCTTTTTTTGCAAATATATACTGCCTTGACAGGATCCAGGCCCGACTATGGCAGTATCCCGACTGGGTCAGCAACAAAAACTCCACTGAAAATGCTCGACCCTGTCCTGCATCTGGGCCTTTGTCTTCCATGCAGCGCTTTCCGCTCTAGCCATATCGAGAGGCTATGTAAGGTGTGGCAAATGGTGCCTGGGGCATCAGCGGGAGTATGTTGACTTCCTGTATGATTGTGGCTCTCACCAACCATGCTTTTAATCCTATCATTAACTATACATCAAAGTTATGACTGTGTAAACATGCCATCTATTTCCTTGCCTTTTTCTCTTAGAGTGAGGGAGGAGGCTTCTAAATTCAAGGTCCCCTTTCAGACACGAAGAAGACACCCATCCATAAGTTAATTCTACCATAGCATCTACGTACTATACCATGCCACCTGTCATTCACGCAAGTAGAAAAAATAGGGTACGCAGGAGTGCGAATCTGCAGCACTTCCTCTTTCTGAAGGGCAATTACGGGTGCGCCGAACTCTACAGTGACGTTTCGAAATCTGATTCCACATTCTCTTAGTCGGCGCACGGACAAAACTTTAGTGTAATTAAAACAATAAATATTCATACCAGTATTTACACGGCAGAAACGTACGGCATATTACTGGTTTATATCACATCATCCAAAATAAAACTCTGAAGTACATCCTGTACACAGATTCCCGGAGCTTTGAGCAGGCATTGTCATAAATTAAACACAATTGATAGTTGAGTTGGTGTACATTTTGGCATAAAGAAAGTTCTAAAAACTATGGGATCAATCTTTGTAAGGTTATAATGACTGCATATGGCTAAAAATGTATGCTGCATGGCACCGAGTTTCTGGCAATGAACCGATGAACCACATGAATACAGGATATAACAGTAAACATCAAGACACATCAAATATGGATCATCATGTATAGATAAATGACTGCATATGGCTCAAATATTCATAAAAGTATATGCTGGCTTTCATGGCACCGTTGAGTTTCTGGCAATGAGGTCGCCGATGAAACGGTAGCTGCAGCTGCTCTCATGAATACAGTCGATATAACAACAGTACCTTACGCCAACCTCAAGACACATATCAGAAAACAGCTTCGTAAGGGCCTATCTGCCGTCGGCCTACTAATCACATGCAAGACACTTGACCCAACACGACACAAACATTACGCAGAACTCTACAGACGACACATTCCATTGGACCCATCGTACTTTTTAGCCGACGAAGCAATGTTTTTGTCCAAGGTGTTTTTTTTAGCAGAGATAAATTTTTTTTCCAGCTCCAGTCTTATCACGGATGTTCATCCTGGCACAAAACACAAGTCATCTGAATTATCTTTGGTTTCGTTTCACTTTTACTGTTACTCAGAGGTTTTAGTATTTACATTACTCACTAAATAACTCGTCCTTGGCGGTATTTGCCCTTGTTGGCATTGAGCCATTAAACACCAACCTTCGTCATCAAGATGGGTAAATTTAATATAATCATCAGCAGAAGCCTGCTCGGGACCACTGCAGAATGAAGGCTTCTCCGATTGACTTCCACAGCTCCTGTCCTGCACCGACAGAATCTACCGCTGACCACTGAACTTCCGTATTTCATCCTTCCATTGTGTTATTGGCTTTCCCTTTTGTCTATATCCATGTCTTGGTGTCCACTCTGCTACCCTAAATGTCCAGTGGTTGTGGATTCGTCTCACCACATGGCCAGCCCAATTCCATTTCTTTCTTTTTTTTTAAGCTATGATATCTTCTACTCTGGTTTGTTCTCTTATCCAGGCAACTCGTTTCCTGTCCCTAAGTGTTACTCTTAACGTTATTTCTTTCATGACTCGTTGAGCCGATCTAAGTTCTCTTTCCATTTGTTTAGTAATGCGCCAAGTTTTAGATCCCTATTGTCATCACCGGTACTGTGCACTCGTTGTATTTTTTAAGTGATAGAGATAGCTTACTTTTCATTATCTGGGAGTGCTCACCCAGTGCTTCCCAAATCATACCTATTCTGCGCCGGATTTCATTCTCGTCGTTGGGGGCACCACCAACCATCTGTCCGACGTAGTTATATCTTTTGCTTCTTCTAGCGTTTCGCTTTTAGCTGAAGGGGTGGTTTCGGCATGATCATTCCTCGTTACTTCATAATTATATATATTCAGTTTTAGCCTCACGGCCGTGATTTGTGATTGTAGTTCGTCAAGAATTTTTGCTGGAGTTCGGCAGTCTCCCTCAGCAAGGGTATGTCATCTGCAAACTTAAAGTTATCCACGTGTTCTCCGTGTATTGTTTCCTTTGTTTTCCTAGTCAATTTTTATGAATACAACCTCCAGACATGCTGTGAACAGCTTTTGGGCGGTGCTATCTCCCTGTCTTACTCTCATTGGGTTGGGGACGTCACCATTCAGGTAGAGGGCACGACCACCACCACATCACTATATAGAAAGCCAACCGAACGCCAACAGTACCTGTACTTTGAAAGGGACCATGCATGACATTGTAAGGTGAGCATTCCGTATTCCAAGGCCTATCGATACCGCAGAATTTGCTCTAAGAGCGCCTACTTTGATCGCAGCTCCCAACAACTCAGAAATGCCCACATTCTTCAGAAGTACCCCGCCGCAGTGGTCGAGGACTCTATCAACAGAGCTCGTAACCTAACTCGCGAGGAAGTTTTAAACATAATTGAGGAATTCAGGAATGAAGAAAATCAGACAAACATTGTCCTAAGCCACTCATTTGCGCTGCCTAAGCTCAAAATATTTTTTCGGGACATTTCGATGTCATTCATCGCGCATTCATTCATTCGTTCGTTCAATTTCATTCTTTCGAGAGTGCAACAGAGTAGCCGCCTATCTTCAATCTTCCCAAAGCCCCCCTCCGGAGTAGTTTATCGCGTGGAAACAACCTTGAAAGATATGCTAGTCAAAGTCAAGACGAATACCATTGAAAGCAATCAGCGGGGATGCCAGCCATGCAGGAAATCGCGTTGTAAGGTCTGTCAACATATGACAACCACCACTACTGCTAAAGCCAGTTCCTTGGACTACGTATTAAAAAAATGCACATCTTAACTCTGACAGCCATAAAATCGTCTACATGCTTCACTCTTACATAGGTGGCATGCAGTACATCGGACAAACAGAGATCGCTTTCCGAAAACGCTTTAACAATCACCGTTCACACGCTAAAACACAACCAAACTTGCCCCGATCAATACATGTTAGCTTCCAAGGACATTCATTACACCAAATAAACGTCACTCTGCCAGAGACAGGTTTTCCCACAAAACGGTACCACGTGCAGAATAAATCGTAGCTTATTTATTACTTCAAAATGTTGACTCATGGTATCAAGATGAGCGCGGGCAGCATGTCGTGTTTTTCGAGGACCACATACATTGATGGACAACTGGACATGGATGCACATTGGCTGCGCCCTACACAACCCACCACGGATTCATTCCCCTAAACACTTATGATTTTTTACACTTCTGACCACCCACCATTAGCTCGGGTAACGGACGCCTACAGATGCGAATGCTGTCCTCAAAAGCCCACAAAGTCTCGCATTCCGGTGTGTAGCCGGTGGCAGTACGTGCTGTGCGATAAACGCTGTCCATGTTGGAACAATTGAGGCGAGAGGTATAGATGTCTACGTGGGATTGGAGTGCCGTCTGGCCGTACGCTAAAATTGTCGCGTTGACATAGGACATACGACAAAAGACATATCGATATGGTGGCGTGATTCAAAAGTTTTCTGTATGCCGGCCCCCTTTCAAATGCACGCATTTCTCGCTATATGCATACCTCAATTTTGCTCTGCGCCGCCGCTGCTAAGGAAGGACGGAGCGCTCGTCGCCTTATCCGAACTCAGCGCGCCGACCGCCTGTGTAACGTGATCCCTGACTCTGCTGAAGTCGAACCCCTTTGCGGCTTGCCGCTGACCGCCGTGAGAGTGAGAGCCTTTCTCCGTCGTTATGACGCAGACACCGAAAGGGCAAACAGAGTAGAATTATCACATGTTTCTTGGTAAAAGCAATGCCTCTCCTATGAACGGTCTGTCATACCTTCATGCGCGCAGCAAGTGCCGGGCCAAGACTGCGCCCTTAGTTACACAACCTCCACATCCTTCCAGTTTGTGTACATGCTTTGTCTGTAGTTTGCTTGTCGGTATCATCTTCATCACCGCCGCAGCCAGGTGATACAAAACGTTGTTGCCGCTTCCGAACCCCCACCCTTGCCCTATTTTCTCATTTCTCACCACCTTCTACCTTTTTCTTCTTTTTCTTTTGTCCTTGGCTCTTTCCGTTGCTTTTTTCCTCAGCTTTTTCCCTGTTCTGTAAGCCCCATACGCCGCAACTGCCGTGTGTTTACCTGAATTGTTACTCTTTCTGGTTTGTTTTCCTCGAGGCGTCCTCCTTGACCAATGAGAGGAGGAAAGAAATCATTCCCCTGCAATATAGGCATAAGCGTTTTGCGGGCATTGGAAGATTGCCCCTGACGAAGAAAGTTCTACTTATATATATATATATATGTATATCTATAAATATATATAAATATATATATATATTAATATATATATATATCTATATATATATATATATATATATATATATAATATATATATACAGAAAGATAGGTCAGCAGTCTACAACGCCAAAGGAGGCATGGGGTGTGGTTAGGCTCTTTTCTTTTTTTTACTACGGTTAAATGAATTAAACATTTTTTTAAACATACAGAAGAAAGAAAGAAAAAAAACACGCGCCCAGAGTGGGGACCGAACCCACGCCTTTCGATTACATGTCGATGCCTTACAATTCGGCTATCTGGGCGACTGTGTTCTCCTTCACTTTCTGGGCTATTTATATTTACTAGAAGTGTATCTGACACTTGAGGGTGGTAGCCAGCACCACTCTGACTATACGGGGAAGAAGGGGACCTTCTTTTCAACCCCCGGGGGTGACTCCAACGTCTACAGCCTGTCATGAGCGGTTAACTGGCGGGAAGCCCTCTTATGCTACCTAGGCATCAAGGCTGCCAGAACCGACCCCTCGCTAGGCTTTCGCAGAATAATATAGTAAGGAGAGGGGCTCGTGAGGAAATACAGAAAGATAGGTCAGCAGTCACAACGCCAAAGGAGGCATGGGGTGTGGGTTTAGGCTCTTTTCTTTTTTTTACTACGGTTAAATGAATTAAACATTTTTTTAAACATACAGAAGAAAGAAAGAAAGAAAAACACGCGCCCAGAGTGGGGACCGAACCCACGCCTTTCGATTACATATATATACAAGAAAAGAAAACTTTGAACAAGGTAAAAGCACGATTGTGGCCAACGTTTCAGCAAAGAATCTTGCCCTGGCTGGCACGCTTTATAGTCCCCAGGTGAGAGGGGAGAAGGCAAGAAAGAAGTGAAATTGAGAAAGCAGATTGGTTTGGGAGTATGTCGGGGGAGATATTGAGGGGCAAAGAAGGTTGCATAGTTTGAGCCGCGAAGTAGGTCACAGGGTAGTCAGCAGGGTGTTGATATTCGGGGAATTTTTGGATAGAAAGGACGAGAGGGCGTTTGTTGACCCGCCGCAGGACATAAGGAACGGTTCTCAGAACCGCCGGAGGCAGACCAGGGGGTGAGTGGGGTCCTTATCAGAAAATATCTGCAAGGCTTAGGTCAAAAGAAAAGGTAGAGAAGGGGGGGAAATAACTAGGTCAAGGAAAAAAGAAAAAAAAGAGGTGAAAAAAAAAACAGGCAGGGAAATCACACAAACCCACATACAAAAGAAAAAGCAGTGACCCCGCAACTGAAATGGCACGTGTCACCCACGGCAACATTCCTGGAACAGGCCTGTCCACGTGCAATTTCAGTTGATTACACGTGCCCTTTCAGTTGCCGGGTCATTGCTTTTTCTTTTGTTTGTGGGTTTGTGTGGTTTCCCTCCCGGTATTTTTTTATTTTTTCCTTGACCTAGTTTTTTCCCCCTTTCTCTACCTTTCCTTTTGACCTGAAGCTTGCAGATAGTTTCTGATAAGAACCCCACTCTCACCGCCTGGTCTGCCTCCGGCGGTTCTGAGAACCGTTCCTTATGTCCCGCGGCGGGTCAACAAACACCCTCTCATCCTTTCTCTCCAAAAATTCCCCGAATATCAACCCCCGGCTGACTTCCCTGTGACCTACTTCGCGGCTCAAGCTATACAATCTTCTTTGCCCTTCAATATCTCCCCCGACATACTCCCAAACCAATTCGCTTTCTCAATTTCACTTCCTTCTTTCTTCTCCCCTCTCACCTGGGGACCTACCCCTATATAAAGCGTGCCAGCCAGGCGAGAGATTGCCCTGACGAAAGCAAGTCTCTTCGCTGAAACGTTGGCAACAATCGTGCTTTTACGTTGTTCAAAGTTTACTTTTCTTGGGTACTCTACCATCTTCAAAAGTTCAACTGCTCCCTATATATATATATATATATATATATATATATATTTATATATATATGGGTGTGTTGAAAGTGCACCGTAATTATGTTTGTAATTTAGAGAGGACATATGCTTGCGGCGGTCTCTTATTTCCGAAGACGGGGGCAGACTTTTAATGAATTTGTGCAATCGTATAATGGTGATTGTTTTATGTTAATGAATGGCCCGCGTACAACTGAACTGTACAGTTTTAAAATGATCCCGTTATAAAGTGTGCCATATGGTGCTCTCCTGCGAATTACAGTTTTGAATGTTGACCATTTTCGCTGCCTTGAGTGTAGTTATTATAAGCATATCGTGTGTATTGTGTGGATTAGTGGACTGAAATGGCCCGGGCAAGGTGGGACGCATTTTATCGGGACCGAGCGGTGCTCTGCCTTCAACAATTTTTTTTTTGTGCCGTGCTGGCCCGGGCATATGCATGCAGTGTCTGAAGCGCAGCAGCCATACGCCGCTAATTCCTTATTGTTGATACCTAAACGTTAGCTCATAGAATTAGGTTAAATGAAAAAAACAATCGAAGCGCGAAGTCACTGGAGCTCTGTTAAAAATATATTTCGCCGATATTCTTCAAAATTCCTCTTTCTGTGTCCGGTTATATATTTACAAAGCTCGGTCCAAGTTTAAAAATTGTAAGCCCAATGTAGTCGCTCTAATAGTTACGTTTCCAGGTTGAAAAGGCCAAATTTTTTCGGACTCATGTTTGTAGTCTTTCCAACGTGGTCTGATATTTCAAAATAGTCCAACGGGCTCAGGTGCATTTTATTAAATTTTGCTGGGTACGGGTGGGGCTCCGGCTTATATTTAAAAACTTGTCGGGTTCGGGCCGGGCCTAGGAATTGTGGCTTGCGCAGTGCTCTAGCGTGATCAAATTAAAAAAATGGAAATGTGCGTAAGTCGGCCTGCCTTACGCAACATGCTGTTTCCGCGGCGTACAAAATGCGAACAGAAACGTTAGCAAACAATGAAGAAACAGTATCCACACGCTAGCCTTGATCACTAACGCACGACACACGTGGTCTGCTTGGTTGGCCAAATGGGTTGAAACGACGAATAAATATTACATGCACACGGCATAGCTGCACTTTTCGCATAAGTACCCTGCTACCTTACTAATAGCATTCGCAAAGCTATTGCAACGCGCATTTGCCGCACTAGGGATGAATTTACACTGCAATAGACCTGATGCCCCTCGAATACAGTCGAAAATGAACGCTACTGGTTGCGTTATTTATTGGCTTCCGTTCTTCGTTGTTTTGTGTGTTTTCTCACAAGCGCTGCGTTAGCGCGCATTACCGGAACTCGTATGGCGTTGCTCGCGCGCTCCGGCGAGTTGACGCTTTCGTGTGGTACTGATTCATATCTGTTCTTGCTTCAAGCGCACCGAGATTCTGTTTCCCACTTGCATTTCGACTCACATGTGGTTACGGTTTTGCTTTTCCCTTCGTGTTCCTATAGTCTGCTATATTCAGCGCTCCGCACGTTCGTTGGATATGTGGGTGAGCGCGCAGATGTGGTAATTATTTACAGTATGGAAAGCGAACAATAATCAGATGACACAATGACATTATTTCCCCACGGTTGAGTCGATGCACATGATCCTTATAGGAAAACAACACCAGCAAGCCACTGCACAAGATCGTGGTTTGGGAAACTGTAAAAGGAGCCTAGCAGGAACCACACTTGTTTAAATGTTTTTGGTTCTTTGTTTTAATTGTTTGCAACGTGGATGTAAATAATTAAATGTAAATAAGGTGTAATTATTTTATGTTTATCGGTGTACAGTGTGCGAAACAGTGTGCAGTTTAAAAATGATCGCGCACAAAATGATGCTGTGTGGCTTGGTACTTTTCTGAGAATTGCGGTCGCGAATCCTGTATTTGCACGCTTTCCGTTGACATGACTGAAGTTTTAACACATCTGTCATGTGTGCTTCGTGGGTACAATTTGTAAAAAAACAACGTAAATGTTTGCGCATGCCGGACACCGTTTGCTCGGTATGCAGAACTTGATAGAAAAATCACCATAAAAAATTAAGAAAAAAAGCAGAAACATTCACCTTAAGCAGAAAGCCTTAAGCACCCCGCTCGTTCCTCAGTTGACACAACACCATAGAAAAACCATCAAACAACGAAGAAAAAAGTATCCCCAGACTAGCCTACATTGAGAACGGCACTCGCGGTCTGCTGGGTTGGCCAAATGTGATGAAAAAAAACGAGCAAACAGTAAATACACAACGTAGGCACCTTTACCTTAAAAAAACTTAGTACATTAATAGCATTCTGTACTATTTTATCACCAAAAAAGAAGTGCAGCTCCTCGGATACTGCCGAACGCAAGCCTGCCCGCCGCTTTACGAGGCGAAAAAGCGCTCGGGCGGGGCACGCGAGCGCCACCTCGTGGGGTTGACACTAAGTGCCCTACTCGGAGCATGGCCTCCGCGATCGGCTACCGGCGGCGCGCCGCCGGCAGCAAATCGCGGAGGCCACCCTCGGAGGCGGCCGCTTTTTCCACTACTGAAGTATTCTAGGTCACTATACCGCAGCTGCGGAGCTCCGTACGTCGCCGTAGTTATCGTTGTGAAATTATCTCGTCGCTCGATCGCGCCGGCCGCAATGGCCGTTTCCTCTCTTATACATTCTTGCTCCGTGCTTACAGCTTTGCCCTCTTCAAGCAACCCTGCTCTTCAGCGGCGGAAGCCTGAGTGTACCTCTGTTCTTTTTATCTTTCCTGGCCCTTCCTTGGTGAGTTGGCATAGCGAAGAACCAAACTGCTGATATCGGAGATAAGCACGCGCTAGTTCTTGCGCTAGTCCTGTTATCAGCGCGGAAAGCGGAACAGCGAGGGTGCCGACGAGGTGCGGCGTCCTGTATGCAGCCACGTTCGGCCGAACGCCACCCACTACAAGTTGTGTTCAATTTGTACTACGCATCTCATCAACGTCTTGGGAGAGAACGCCGCGAGGCAGGCAGGCTTGTGTAGGGTTTACACCGTGAAGCCGATGCAAAAACCTGGATGTGAAAATGAGTAGCATGAGTTGGGCCCAGAAATCAGCTTAATAGACAGCGTTAATTCACGATAGCATTTGGTTAATTTTACAGCGCCCGGGGAGAGTGAGAAACATTGCTATAAAACAGAAGCCAGACTGCAGAAATCGCCGCAAAAAATCTGGTTGATCGCTCTTTCCTAGGACTCGGTACAATACGAAAGTGAAATGTGCCTTCACAGGAGCAGTTAAACGTTTATTGTGCATATATGTGAACTTGAAGATCGGTACTTATATTTCATCGGTATAATAATATTAATAATAATAACAATCAATCAATTAATCAATCATTTATTTAACGTGCCCAGGAACAATCGAGTGGTCTTGATGCTGGCGCCCCAAAAAAAACTAAGAATAACACAATAGAACAAGATGACTGTTCAGAAGAAAACTATCAGAGACACAATGCGCACAGAAATATTAGGACGACAGGACAAAAGTAGATTACCACAGTATAAGAAATAGCTAATGATAATGACGAAAAGTCAGATAATATACATA
This sequence comes from Haemaphysalis longicornis, assembly GCA_013339765.2. Classification (NCBI taxonomy): domain Eukaryota; kingdom Metazoa; phylum Arthropoda; class Arachnida; order Ixodida; family Ixodidae; genus Haemaphysalis; species Haemaphysalis longicornis. Next base: position 29,658 of record JABSTR010000203.1, read on the forward strand.
CATACATACATACATGCGCTGGCTACCACCCCCAAGCACAGGAAACAAACATACCTAACATAAATACCCCAGAAAGTGAATGGGAAAATCGCCCCGCCGGTAGCGTAGTGGTTATCGCACCAGACCGGTATTCTGGAGGTCGTGGGTTCGGATCCCACCTGGCGGGCATTTTTTCTTCACTTTCTTTCTTTCTTTCCAAATTCTTAATCTGTTTCAATGATCTACCACATCCTCCCCTTTGCTTTCCGAGGTTTTCTCGACTGCCAACCCTTATTTCTGTGTTACATACATACATACATACATACATACATACATACATACATACAAAAATGCGCCAGATAAACTAAAAGAGAAGGATAGAACAAATATCACATGTGATGTTATCTTATAACGGTAGGAACCTTGGAGGAAAACGATAACTGTGACCCATCAAAAACATCGAGGTCAGGAAAATAAAAATTATAAAGAATTTGTATCCTGTTGAGGGTTGAGTGCTGAGAGAGGCGGGTAGTTACAAAAAACGGCCTGCTCTCTCTTTGTTTGCTTTCGCGGAATCCGAAAATTGATACTATTGAGCAGTACAGGACAGGATATAGTACCGTGAACGAGGTTGAAAAGAAAGAAGAGATCGGCGCGATTTCGCCGGCAGCTAAGTGAAGGCAGTGACAATAGTTTAACGGTGTTAGAACAGGAGCCAGAGTCATTTTTAGTGAAGCGATGGTTGTAAACGCTTAGAAATTTTTCCTGGACACGCTCAACAACGTTACTTAAGGAATTAGAGATGCCATTCCAGATCAGAGATGCATACTCAAGTTGAGGAAGACATATTGCGGTGTAGAATTTGCGGAGTGGCATAGGAGAATTGAATTCTCTCGATATTCTACAAACACAGTCGAGAGAACGAAGACCCCGCATAGCAACACGCTTAGTATGAGCTGAAAAATGCAAGGTGCTATCAAAGAGATCGCTGAGATTATTGATCTCACAAACTCTACATAAAGACACAGAATTGACAGAGTATAAAAAAGATACGCTAGATGATTTGCGAGTGAAACTCATGACTTTTTTCTTGGAAATATTGAGAGAAAGGTTATTGTTTTTACACCATTCTGAAAAAGAACACAAATCAGACTGCAACAAGCGAGCAGTCGTTAAATGAATGAATTTCCCTAAATATCTTTATATCATCTGCATACAAAAGGAAAGAAGAATTGCGAATGGCAGAAGAAACGTCGTTGACATACATTAAAAAGAGGAGTGGTAAAACCGAACCCTGAGGTACACCACTGGCCACTTTGTAAAAGGAGGACGTTTGGCCATTGACGGCAACATAACAGGATCTGTCACGAAGGTAGCTATGCAATAGATTCACAACAGCGGTGTCAACATCAAAATGAGCAAGTTTAACCATAAGCATTGAGTGACTGACTACATCGAACGCTTTGCTGAGGTCACAGTAAATGTTGTCGACCTGTCCTCTCTGGAATACAGGTGTAGATATTTGCGTCATGAAACTGGCAAGATTAGTGACGGTTGAGCGGCCAGGGAAAATCCATGTTGATTATCATTCAATGAGTTTTTCACATTAAAAGACAGTATGTGGTGAGGTTCCAGCTCAAAAATCTTTGACATGGCACAGAGAAGAGAAATCGGTCGATAATTTGAGACATCAGTTTTAGAGCCAGGCAGAAATACTGGAAAAACACGAGCGATTTTCCACATGCTAGGAAATGTGGAACTAATCAGACAGTTAATAAATATGCTAGTCAGTACTGGGACCAATATACAGCTATAAGCTTTTAGTATGGCTGAGGGGATACCATCTGGACCACATGATAAGGATGGTTTCAAGCGCTAATGCATTCGCTGATGAGATTTTCATCTAGCGACAGAGCATTGGGTGTGTTGATTTCCAAATGTTGTTCTATAGTAGTGCTAGAGTCAGAGGCTTTATAAACGGAAGAGAACTGCGTGGCGAAACAGTCAGCGACGGCTTATAGTTCTGTTCCATTGGAGTCCAGTAGTATTAAAGGCTCTTCACTTTTGTTAGACCGTTTGCGTACATTCTTCCAGAACTCAGCCGGCCTGTCAGAGGCTCTTTTTTAAGTGTGCAATATATGAACTGTGATCCCGTTTATATAGGCGTTTACCGAGAGCTCGAAAGCACCGAAAATCTTCCTTGCGCTCGAGAGATGGAGTGCTTTTAAGCTTTCTGTGTGCGCGATCTTTATGCTTTAGAGCATAAAGATCGTTATATCTTTAGATATAACAATCTTTATATCTTTATATCTTTATATCTTCAGATAAGTTCAGACTAGAACCAGGGGGGATATGTATGGAGTTTAGGAGTATATTGGGGAATATATTTGCGCATACTGCTTAAGATAAGTTCCGTAAGCTGATCTACTTGGTCATCAACATTGGTTTTTTTTCAGTTACCTTAGACCAGTCAATGGAGGACAAGTCACGGTGTAAGCCAACGTAGTCACCTCTTTTGAAAGCAAATCTGGGCGATTTGTTGATGTTATTTTGAAAGCTCTGTTTTTCCCCTGGCAGAGAGAGTGTTATTTTAAGTGGTGGGTGAAATTTATCGGGACGAACAAGAAAAGCGCCAGAGAGTGACACTTCAATAGGCTGATTGTTCGAAATACACAGATCTGATATGTCATCGCAAGGATTGGCAATAGACTTATGTTGTTGAAGGGAATTAAAAGCAAGAATATCGAATAGCAGGCCGCACTTATTCTCTATGTATTGATGGTAATGAGAATATTTAAGTGTTCTCCAGTCGATACCAGGGGTATTACAATCACCCATAACAACAATCCTGTGCTTCTTATGTGCTATTTTTTGGTATTTTTTTGCTATTAGCTATTGTAATGGTATTTTTTTATATTGTCAGGAAACAATTCTGGGAATTCAAGGTGGCGAGGAAGACGTCGGCTATGGTTCTGCTCTCCAAAGATACTTTAAGAGGACGATGACGAACGCTAAAGCTACCGCACACAACATTCTCCTGCTTGCTATATTCCACTTCGTGAATGCGATCAGTAAAAGGTATATTTTTCACTCTCACCATGTGAAAATATGGCGTCCTTTTCGGTGCTGTGCTCCACTTTAATAGGCGAGCTGTTTAAGCTTGAGCTTGGCCCGGTGGTGTTCACAAAAAAATACCGCGAGAAAATACCGAGTGCACGTGAGCGTGTGCCCCGTAACAAGCTCCCGACGTCATCCCGGCTTGCTAATGTGATTGCGCCCCGTGAGAAGCTCGCAAAATACCAAAAAAGACAAAGCAAACGTGAGCATGCGCCTCGTCAGGAGAGCCCGGCATCGGCCAGCTAGACCTTCGAGAACCCTCTGCCCTGCATTCGTGGCGTGATCTCTCGATTCAGTTCTCCTCGCCATTTCTCCTAGCTGTTCTCCTTTCCAGTGGGGAGCATGGAACAGCTCGCTCTACAAACGCTGAGATCGTGAAGCCAGTTGGCGGTGGTGGTAGCACGTGCTAACGCTGTCCACTTGAGGAGAGAGAGAAATTACTTTATTGTCTGAGCAAGCCCGATGAGGCATGCGTGGTGGCCGGCGGAACGCTGGCATCAACGGTGGTGGGTCGGTCAACCAAGAATAGTTGTACCGCCGGTTGCGAGCCGCCCACTGCTCAATAATGGAGATGGAGAATGAGATGCGTGGACGGCCCACGTTGCGTGAGTTAGTGTTTCCAGCAGTCGCAAAGGGGACGTTTGAGGGCCACGAACTGATAGGGATGGATCTCGTGCAAGAGGGAACGACAACAAAGGGAATTGTCTTGGAGGAGTTTCCATAGGCGCTCCGAAGCGTTAGCGATGGTTATGTTGGCAGGGGGATAGTGGTGGCGGGAGAGGTGGCAATGCTCCATGACGTCTTGGTACGAGAGCAGTGGATCGCGGCCCGACCGACGACCGTTGTGAGGAGCTGGAGCTAACCCAGTACTCGTGCTCCTCGGTGGGCCGCCTCGTTGCCTCCACACCAGTGTGGGCCAGAGTCCAGGCAATGTCGACTGGTTGGGTAGGCAGATTTTGGAGGAGGCGTTTCAGTGCAGTAGCCCAAATGCTGCCACGAATAAAGTTCTGAACGGCCATCTTCGAAAGGGATTGTATTGTGTGGCTGCGGCCTGGTGATAAGAGCGAGGGCTATTGCTGCCTCTTCCGCCATTATGGGGAAGATGTCTGCACGGTGAGAGAAGTGACTGGGGCAGAGTCTTGGTGTGCAACTACTGCAAGAGCGCAGCCATTCGCGTGTTGGTACTCTGCGGCGTCTGCATATATTGTGGTGGGGGAGATGGGGAATTCATCTGCAAGGGCACGCGCGCAGTGGCACCTACGCTCCCCGTGGTGTACTGGGTGCATGTTGCCCGAAGGAGGACGTATGTGGAGGCAGTGTGGAATGACCCCAGGCAACGAAGCTTCACTTTCTACCATAGCTGGATTGCCAATTCGTCTGCGGGGAAGAATGTGACACACTGCATACGTGGAAGAGAGGCGGCGTAGCTGATTCATACAGTGGGCTTCTAGGCATCGCCTCTGTATATTTACAATGCCAAACACATCAGCCCGGACCGGCCAACCAACCCCTCTCCTTCTACGCCGGCCACTTTCCCCCAATCGGTAGCCTTCCCAGTGCTTCAATCATGTGACCAGTTGAGCCTGGTGCGATGCGTGGTGGAGAGTAGCAACCTCGAAAAAACATGCCCCACCGCGGCTCTGAGCTGTGTAGCGCTGGAGCGAGCGCCATTTCTTTGACACTCTCAAACATCGGTTGCCTTGGAAACCAGGCACAAGCCACTCTCGAAGTCAGCGGTTGCGTGATCCGGTTCAGCTCGGGGCCCCACCTCGCGACATGTGGGCACTGCAGGCGTACCACTCGCTCCCATTGGGAAGCGTGCGATGCGTTTGGCATCGTGAAAACTGAGGAGGCGATGCTCTAGTATCTCGTGGGCAGTGTTGTATACTCCCAACAAGGCGAGTCTGGCAGCGGACGAGTAGGGGGGAATTCGTAATGCCAGCGTGTATGCCTTTCGGATAAGGCAGTTAATTTTGTCTATGTCGATGGTGGTAAGGTTAATGTAGTGGAGAGCACATGACCAGACTAATCATGAAGGCCTAATTCTTTCTCTCTTGTTGAGCCGGAGGTGCCGGCTAGTGATTTGAAGAACTAGGTCAATTATTTCATTGACTTGAGGTTTAACTAGAGAAAGGAATTGACCGTTACCTCGATTTCGTTGAATAACGCGGCCGAGCCCGTGTAGGGTTTGCACCTCTGTGATGATCCTGCACCTCTGTGATGATCCGGATAGCCCAGCGGTAGACCTCTATCTCTGTGATACCGACACTTTGTTGAAGGATGGTTTCTACCTGAGCATGAAAGGATCTAGATACAAACATTGTAATTTTGTCGACATGAAGAATGTCACTGAAGTCAGGGACAGAGTCTAACCTTTTGGGGATGTTCACGGTGCTAAATTCTCCGCACGGGGTACTTTTAGAATTCTTGGTGACGGTATTGGCGACACTACGGACCCCGAGAGCCACAAACATAAGTTGTAACCTACCATGACGGTGTGTTTATAGGTGGTGGATCAGAAACCACAAACGGTGGCCGTCGCAGGCCAGAAGAAGCTCCGGCGTGTGGGCTCCTTGGGTGTTTACCAGGGCGGGAGTTTCGGGACCTACCTGACTGTCAGGGTAAGGTTACAGAAGAAAGTACCCCAGTCCCCTGCAGTTTCCTATGCCGTATAAATAATTCAACCCTCCCGCCCAAGAAAAAATCCGTGATCGGTCCCTGAAAATGAGCCGCACCGAAGTTTTCTTTCCACCCTTGCCTGAAATGTCATTTCCAAAACATGACAATTTTATCCACTTCCTAATAATGGAATCTCTTGATCAATCAAAACCCGTCGCTGCACAGTCTGTGTTTCTTATCTCGAAGTTCCTTGAGAGCATTATCGGAAAGTCGGAGAAAGCCAAGAAACTCAAAACGGAAGAAATCCTGATCGAAGTTCACAGGCAGCAATCCCCCAACCTACTCACTCAAACCCGCATGGTCGATAAATACATAAAGATCGCGCCCCACCGCCTGCTGAACAGCTTCCATGGCGTGAGTTTCGATCATCACCTAAGATGAACCATTAACAGATCTGGTCGAGGGCCTCGAGACCAGTGTGACGGCATTGCGAAGAATTACTATGCGTTGAAATGGAACTGAAATACTTAAAAGACACTTTGTCTTGTCATTAGACTGCTCGACGCTCCCCGAGTCTGTCAATGCAGGCTTCATAAGATATCCAGTCTGACCTTACCGAACCCGCGCCGCTGCTTCAAATGACAGCGGTTCGGGCACTGTACAAACTCCTGCTGCGGCAAAACGACCGGTGCCAAGTGGGCCGCACAGAACCACCCGAGAGACACCTGAAACTCCACCACCCTCACGTGATAACTGCGGGGTAGCGCACGCGACATACTTCCGGACATGCGAAAATTCCCGCCAGAAAAGAAAATAGTCAATGTGAAAGTAGAACATCACCTTCCTAACGGCGCGAAAGAGGTGCGCGTGTTTCCCCTTGTAGAGGTACGCCGACGCAGCTCGCCGGAGGGCGGAGCGGCGTCCAGTTTCCAGAGGGCCTAGTTGAGCGAGTCAGACATGGTCCGGCCCCGCCCCGCTGGGTTGTGTCCAGCAGCCCAACCCGTCACCACACCCATTGGTGAGTCCCTAGCGATTGTGGGGACAACTGTGGCCATCGGGAGCGATGTTGCATCCACCCTTCCTTCTACGCTGGCCCGAAGCACACGTGAGGGCCCGTAGGAGATGGAGATGGAGGAAGCTGTGGCAGCTCCAACCCCCGGCGCACCGCCTGGGCCACCCATGGCGCTCTTGACACCCTCAGCGGTGACAGCTCAGGGAATGAGCACACAAAAGTGTGCGCGTCCCAGGAGTTCGGTCAGGCGGGTGTTCTGAGGACATCGGACGAGCATATGGACGTCGGACCAATCCTGCCTGCAACGCAGCGTAGGGAACGGGCAGTGGTATCCAGGACAATAGAAAGTGTTAAAAAGTCCTTCCAAGAGTCCATGCCCCGAAAGAGCTTACATAAATGATAACACTGCAGCAGCTCAGAACGCCTAATAATGGTAAAAGAGACGAGTGTTAGTTGTAACTTCAGAGGCGTTCCTAATAATCTCCACGACGTGTACTAGATACTATATTCCAATTGGCCAAGTGTTCAGAAAACACATTTTAATTCGTGATTGACAAACCAGCGCTGAAAAAACACGGCACAAAAAAGGAACGAGAAGTAGACAGGACAGCGCTCCCTACTGTCTACTTCTCGTTCCTTTTTTGCGGCGTGTTTTTTCCCGGCTGGTTTGTCAGTCAGGAACGTTCACCAACTCGCCCAAATCACAGTCCTCTTGAACATTTGGATTCCAAACGCACAAGTTTCCAAAATATTTATATGCAATTCAGAAAGGACAGGGTTGGCGGAACACATTCAGCTGGCACTGTAGCCATATTCGTTCAGAAATTCTTCGGGTGCCACAATATCACCTTGAACACTGTCCTTGAGGCTGTAGCAATTCACAGAATAATATCTAGTGGGTTGATAATGTTATGCTTCATTTAGGCTTCTCTTGATTTTGCACATCTGAGCTCTGATTTCGAGGAACTGGTTGACCACCTACACGTACCACACATCCTCACAGGCTATCTGAATGCGCACAATTCTTTTTGGAGCTGCTATTACCCTGATTTCCGAGGTCGCTTCATAGAGAAATTTCTAACATCCTGGGGGCATGCCTTTTCAAGAAAAAACTTCCTACATACCATAATTATGGACTCAACGCATTCTCATATTTTGACTTGGCTATTGGTTCCGCAGTTCTCTTTCCATTTCTTGAGTGGGATGAGGGCACGGACCCACACAGTAGTGACCATTTTCTTACCTCACTTACATATATAGGTAAAGGCCCAAGCAGTCGATATTCCTATAATAGGTTCAATGATGCAAGTGCAAACTGGGATAGATTTATAGAGACATCCAAACTACACTACACATCGATAAGACACCTACACGTTGAAGAAGCTACCCAAGTACTCACGGCGCGCATCCTTGAGCCGCGGAAAAGTTGATTCCGCGCCCCTCATGCCCTCGCACCACCAAAAAGGGGACGTGGTGGAAGGAGGCCTCGAGGTGGGCGCCAGAGGCCCAGAACAAGGCGTGGTGTATCCTTTGTCGGTACCTCTTGTCTGATAACCTTCTTTTGTTAAAAAGGGCTAATGCGTTTGGAAAACGGATGCGCCGTGAGGCAAAATGAGATAGTTGGCGGTCATTCATGACATCAATAAACTCATACAAAGACATACGTATGGTATGGACACGATTACATCAAGCTAATGAAGAACACACACACAGCATCCATCTGGTCAGCAGAGCAGGGGACACACTCAAAGACTAGGCTAACACACTTGCGCAACACTTCCAACACGTGTCCAGTACAGCACACTACACAAACTCTTTAATGAAACAAACTGTTGGCCGAAAAGAAGCCATTATGGGATAACCACAGTTCAACCACTTCCTATAACTCGAGTTTTCGCTTCATGAGCTGAGGGCTGCTATAAGCACATGTAAACCCTCATATCCAGGACCAGACAACATCAGATATACAATGATGCAACACCTACGCGCAGACACTCTTGCAACACTGCTTCACCTTTACGACAATATAAGGCTTCCGCGGCACATTTCAATGTTTTTGAGGGAGGCCATTGTAGTGGCTTTCCCTAAGGATGGGAAGGGCCCTTCGGCTCCAACAAGCTATCGACGCCTCGCTCTCACAACCTGCCTGTGCAGGCTTCTCTACAAGATGATTAACAGAACATTTCTGCACTTCTTGGAGTACAATGGCAGTCTTGAGAGCTGCCAAGCATGCTTCAGGGTGAGGCAATCCACCAATGATCAAATTGCTGTGTCGGAATCCTTCGTGAAAGATTGCTTCGTTCATAAAAAGTTTGGCATTACAGTCTTCTTTGATTTGGCAAGGGCCTACGACACGGCGTGGCGATAAGGTATCTTAGGTGATGTGAAGTAATTTGGTGTTTCGGGCAACATGGTGGACACCCTGTCTAGCTACATGTCTGAACGAACTATTCGTGTAACAATGGGTAATGCACATGCCCATGTATATGCTCAGAAAAATGGCGTGACTCAAGGCGCTGTTTAGAGCTGCGCACTCTATACAGTTATGATGAACTCGCTCCAGAAGGCATGGCCACCAAACATTGCCTGTTCAGTGTATCCAGATGGTGTTTGAATACCTTCTAAATTACGTAACATGTAAATCTGTAAACATCAAGCCCAGGTCCGCGTAAACAAACTTGCTTGCTGGGCGGACACCAACGGTTTTAAAATGAACCCTGAAAAGAGGACATTGCGTTGTGTTCCGCCGCATGCGCGGGATCCATATGGACCCTGACATTACTATAAAGGACGGGTCAATTCCAGTTAAACAGGAGCACAAACTCTTAGGTATATTACTCGATAACAGGCTGACTGGGATGAATATCCCACACTTAAAACTGCTTAAACAAAAATGCCTAAAACCAATAAACATTGCTGAACTCCTCTCACACCAATGCTACGGTGCAAACAAACAGCTTCTTTTGCGAATATATACTGCCTTGACAGGATCGTGGCTCGACTATGGCAGTATCCCGACTGGGTCAGCAACAAAAAATCCACTGAAAATGCTCGACCCAGTGCTGCATCTGGGTCGTTGTCTTCCATGCGGCGCTTTCCGCACTAGCCATATCGAGAGGCTATTTAAGGTGTGACAAATGGTGCCTGGGGCATCAGTGGGAGTATGTTGACTTCCTTTATGATTGTGTCTCTCACAAATCATGCTTTTAATCCTATCATTAACTACACATCAAAGTTATGACTGTGTAAAGATGTCATGTATTTCCTTGCCTTTTTCTCTCAGAGTGAGGGAGGAGGCTTCTAAATTGAAAGTCCCCTCTCAGACACGAAGAAGACGCCCATCCATAAGTTCATTCTACCAGAGCATCTACGTCCTATATCAAGCCACCTGTCATTCACGCAAGTAGAAAAAATAAGGTACGCAGGAGTGCGAATATGCAGCACTTCCACTTTCTGCAGGACAATTACAGGTGCGCCGAATTCTACAGCGACGTTTCGAAATCTGATTCCACATTCTCTTAGTCGGCGCACGGACAAAACTTTAGTGTCATTAAAACAATAATTATTCATACCAGTATTAACACGGCAGAAGCGTACGGCATATTACTGGTTTATATCACATCATCCAAAATAAAACTCTGAAGTACATCCTGTACACACATCCCCGGAGCTTTCGGCAGGCATTGTCATAAATGAAACACAATTGATAGTTGGGCGAGTTGGTGATACATTTTGGCATAAAGAAAGTTCTAAAAACTATGGGATCAATCTTTGTAAGGTTATAATGACTGCGTATGGCTCAAATATTCATAAAACTATATGCTGGCTTTCATGGCACCGTTGAATTTCTGGCAATGAGGTCGCCGATGAAACGGTAGCTGCAGCTGCTCTCATGAATACAGTCGATATAACAACAGTACCTTACGCCAACCTCAAGACACATATCAGAAAACAGCTTCGTAGCACATGCGAATCGCCCTCGAGTAAACAAAAAGACAACAAACTACACGTAATAAAACCATGCACAATTCAGACGCTACACAACTGACTCACACAACTCACACACTAATGCACTGAAGTTGCCGTGGCTAGGTTACGAATAGGCCACACCCATGTAACGCACGCATACCTGTGCACTGGACCTTCAATATCCCTGTGTAGCAGGTGTGGGAAGGGCGTATCTGCCGTCAGGCTACTGATCACATGCAATACACTTGACCCAACACGACACAAACATTTCCTAGAACTCTACAGACGACACATTCCATTGGACCCATCGTACTTGTTAGCCGACGAAGCAATGTTTTTGTCCGAGGTGTTTTTTTAGCAGAGAAAATTTTTTTTCTAGCTCTAGTCTTATCACGCATGTTCATCCTGGCCTAAAACGCAAGTCATCTGAATTATCTTTTGTTTCGTTTCACTTTTACTGTTACTCACAGGTTTTGTATTTACATTACTCACTAAATACCTTTTCTTTGGCGGTATTTGCCCTTGTTGGCGTTGAGCCATTAAACACCAACCTTCGTCATCAAGATGGCTAAATTTAATATTATCATCAGCATAAGCCTGCTCGGGACCACTGCAGAATGAAGGCTTCTCCGATTGACTTCCAACAGCTCCTGTCCTGCACCGACCGAATCCACTGCTGACCACTGAACTTCCGTATTTCATCCTTCCATTGTGTTATTGGCTTTCCCTTTTGTCAATATCCATGTCTTGGTGTCCACTCTGCTACCTTAAATGTCCAGTGGTTGTGGATTCGTCTCACCACATGGCCAGCCCAAGTCCATTTCTTTCTCTTTATTTAAACTATGATATCTTCTACTGTGGTTTGTTCTCTTATCCAGTTAACTCGTTTCCTGTCCGTAAGTGTTACTCCTAACGTTATTTCTTTCATGACTCGATGAGCCGATCTAAGTTCCCTTTCCATTTGTTTAGTAATGCGCCAAGTTTTAGATCCCCATTGTCATCACCGGTACTTTGCATTCGTTGTATTTTTTGAGTGATAGAGATAGCTTACTTTTCATTATCTGGGAGTGCTTACCCAGTGCTTCCCAAATCATACCTATTCTGCGCCTGATTTCAATCTCGTCGTTGGGGGCAGCATCAACCATCTGTCAGACGTAGTTATATGTTTTGCTTCTTCTAGCGTTTCGCTTTTTAAGCTGAAGGGGTGGTTTCGGCATGATCATTCCTCGTTACTTCATAATTATTTATATTCAGTTTTAGCCTCACGGTCGTGATTTCTGATTGTAGTTCGTCAAGAATTTTTGCTGGAGTTCTGCAGTCTCCATCGGCAAGTGTATGTCATCTGAAAACTTAAAGTTATCCAAGTATTCTCCGTGTATTGTTTCCTTTGTTTTCCTAGTCAATTTTTAGGAATACAACCTCCAGACATGCTGTGAACAGTTTTTGGGCGGTGCTATCTTCTTGTCTTACTCTCATTGAGTTGGGGACGTCTCCATTCAGGTAGAGGGCACGACCACCACCACAACTTTATATAGAAAGACCACCGATCGCCAACAGTACCTGTACTTTGAAAGGGACCATGCATGGCATTGTAAGGTGAGCATTCCCTATTCCCAGGCCCATCGATACCGCAGAATTTGCTCTAAGAGCGCCTATTTTGATCGGAGCTCCCAACAACTCAAAAATGCCCTCATTCTTCAAAAGTACCCGCCGCAGTGGTCGAGGACTCTATCAACGGAGCTCGTAGCCTAACTCGCGAGGAAGTTTTAAACATAATTGAGGAATTCAGAAATGAAGAAAATAAGACAAACATTGTCCTAAGCCACTCATTTGCGCTGCGTAAGCTCAAAATATTTTTTTGGGACATTTCGATCTCATTCATCGCGCATTCATTCATTCGGTCGTTAAATTTCATTCTTTCGAGAGTGCAACAGAGTAGCCGCCTATCTTCAATCTTCCCAAAGCACCCCTCCGGAGTAGTTTATCGCGTGGAAACAACCTTGTAAGATATGCTAGTCAAAGTCAAGACGAATACCATTGAAAGCATTCAGCGGGGATGCCAGCCATGCAGGAAATCGCGTTGTAATGTCTGTCAACATATGACAACCACCACTACTGCTAAAGCCAGTTCCTTGGACTACGTATTAAAAAATGCACATCTCAACTCTGACAGCCATAAAGTCGTCTACATGCTTCAGTCTGACATCGGTGGCATGCAGTACATCGGAAAAACAGAGACCGCTTTCCGACAACGCTTAAACAATCACCGTTCACACGCTAAAACGCAACCAAACTTGCCCCGATCTATACATGTTAGCTTTCAGGGATATTCATTAGACAAAATAAAAGTCACCCTGCCAAGGACAGGTTTTCACACAAAACGGGACCACGACCAGAAGAACGTGTAGCTTATTTATAAGTTCAAGACGTTGGCTCATAATCGAAAGTACTTTAGCAATCACCTTTCACACGCTAAAACACAACCTAACTTGCCCCCACCAATACATGTTAGCTTCCAAGGACATTTATTAGACCAAACAAACATCACTCTGCCAGGGGACATGTTTTCACACAAAACGGTACCACGAGCAGAATAAATCGTAGCCTATTTATTACTTCAAAACGTTGACTCATACTCATGGTATGAAGATGAGCGCGGGCAGCATATCGTGTCTCCGGAGGACCACATACATTGATGGACAACCGGACATGGATGCACATCGGCTGCACCCTACACAACCCACCACGGATTCATCCCCCTAAACACTAATTATTTTTAGGGGCGAAGCTCCTTAGGGCGTGGGTTTGTCCATCCTCGACGTATGTATGTAGTCACCTCTAGTTTAGTTCTTGGATTGTTTACTAGATGGCCTGGCTACCTCTAGTTTAGTTCTTGGATTGTTTACAAGATGGCGGTACTGGTATATGATGAAAAGATGCGCTTGGATTGTTTACTAGATGGCGTGGCTACCTCTAGTTTAGTTCTTGGATTGTTTACTAGATGGCGGGGAGCGTTGTAATAAAATCCGTTCACTGTTGGCGCGCGCTCGGAGTCGCCCGATGGATAAGGCTGCAGATGTGCGAGCCCGCGAGGCAGAAGCGATCCGTGAAGCTGCGCGACGCCGCCGCCAAGATCCTGCCGTACGAGAGCGGGAGGCCGAAGCGTGTCGTCTGGATGCGCGACGACGCCGCCAAGATCCCAGCGTTCGAGAACGAGAGGCCCAAGCGTCACGGCAACGGCGCGAGGACCCTGCCGTACGCGAAGCGGCACGGCTGCGGCGCGAAGAGGATCTCCAAAACGTCAGAGAACGGGAAGCGGCGAGAAAGCGCGTATCGGCAGGCAGACCCCGATGCAGCGAGAGCTCGTGAGGCGTCTGCAAAACGCATCAGGCGAGCTCAGCCCCAAGGTGCCGACGCGCGGTTTAAGCGAGACTTTCTAGACGTTACGTTCGGACACAGATTTAGTGGGCGAACTTTCACTGAAGAGTCATGGTTTTACCGACGATTTCCTCTCAGGAGCTTCGCCCACTCATCATCATTCACCCCGTAGATATGCTGTGAATTTTTTTACACTTCTGACCACCCACCATTAGCTCGGGTAACGGACGCCTACAGATGCGAATGCTGTACTAAAAAGCCCACAAAGCCTCGCATTCCGGTGTGTAGCCGGCGGCAGTACGTGCTGTGCGATAAACGCTGTCCACGTTGGAACAGTTGAGGCGAGAGGTATAGATGACTACGTGGGATTGGAGTGCCGTCTGGCCGTACGCTAAAATTGTCGTGTTGACATAGGACATGGGACAAAGGACATATCGATATGGTGGCGTGATTCAAAGGTTTTCTGTATGCGGGCCCCCTTTGAAATGCACGCTTTTCTCGCTATATGCATATCTTTATTTTGCTCTCCGCCGCCGCTGCTAAGGAAGGACGGAGCGCTCGTCGCCTTCCCCGAACTCAGCGCGCCGACCGCCTGTGTAACGTGATCCCTGACTCTGCTGCGGTCGGACCCCTTTGCGGCTTGCCGCTGACGGCCGTGAGAGTGAGAGCCTTTCTCCGTCGTTATGACGCGGACATCGAAAGGGCAAACAAAGTAGAATTATCTCATGTTTCTTGGTAAAAGCAATGCCTCTCGTATCAACGGTCTGTCCTACCTTCATGCGCGCAGCAAGTGCCGGGCCAAGACTGCGCCCTTAGTTACACAACCTCCCCATCCTTCCAGTTTGTGTACATGATTTGTCTGTATTTTGCTTGTCGGTATCCTCTCAATCACCGCCGCAACCAGCTGGTACAAAACTTTGTTGCCGCTTCGGAACTCCCACCCTTGCCCGATTTTTTCATTCCTCACGACCTTCTATCTTTTCTTCTTTTTCTTTTGTCCTTGGCTCTGTCCGTTGCTTTTTTCCTCTCTCAGTTTTTTCCCTGTTCTCTCAGCCCCATGCGCCGCAACTGCCGTGTGTTTACCTGAATTATTACTAAGTCTGGTTTGTTTTCCTCGAGGCGTCCTCCTTGACGAATGAGAGGAGCTTGTGTGCATTTATAGCATTATTCCCCTGCAATATAGGCATGAGCGTTTTGCGGGCATTGGAAGATTGCCCCTGGCGAAGAAAGTGCTCCTTATATATATATATATATATATATATATATATAGGTCAATAATAACTAGGTGAAGGAAAAAGAAAAAAAGAGGTGAAAAAAAAACAGGGAGGGAAACCACACGAACCCACACAGAAAAGAAAAAGCAATGACCCGGCAACTTAAATGGCACGTGTCACCCACGGCAACATTCCTGGAACAGGCCTGTCCACGTGCCATTTCAGTTGATGACACGTGCCAATTCAGTTGCTGGGTCATTGCTTTTTCTTTTGTTTGTGGGTTTGTGTGGTTTCCCTCCCTGTATTTTTTCTTTTTCCTTGACCTAGTTATTTCCCCCCTTCGCCTTTTCTTTTGACCTGAGTCTTGCAGATAGTTTCTGATAAGGACCCCACTCTCACCCCCTGGTCTGCCTCCGGCAGTTCTGTGAACCGTTCCTCATTTCCCGCGGCGGGTCAACAAACACCCTCTCATCCTTTCTCTCGAAAAATTATCCGAATATCAACCCCCGGCTGACTTCCCTGTGACCTAGTTTGCGGCTCAAACTATACAATCTCCTTTGCCCCTCAATATCTCCCCCGGCATACTCCCAAACCAATCCGCGTTCTCAAGTTCACTTCCTTCTTTCATTCTCCCCTCTCACCTGGGGACCTACCCCTATATAAAGCGTGCCAGCCAGGCGAGAGATTGCCCTGACGAAAGCAAGTCTCTTTGCTGAAACGTTGGCAACAATCGTGCTTTTACATTGTTCAAAGTTTTCTTGTGTACTCTACCATCTTCAAAAGTTCAACTGCTCCCTATATATATATATATATATATATATATATATATATATATATATATATATATATATATATATATATATATATATATGGGTGTGTTGAAACTGCACCGACTACAGCTAGGTAGGAATTAGGAGCAAAGCGGGAAATGGCTGTACGCGACGTCGCGGCCACGTCACAGGAGGGATAATCAGCTAATGCCCTGACAAACTGATAAATTTCTCGGTAAACAAAGCTTTCCGGAAAGGCGGCGCGTCGAAAGATATGAGGTGACGCCCACTTCATACTCCCCGTCTGCTGGGCGGCGGCGGTGTGGACGACACTACATGTGCCGTTTGTGCATTTTTACGAGTTACCACGGCCTGATCACGTGGACCTCGCGAAGAAGGAGAAAGCGCAAGAGGAGAGTAGGGGGGGAGCGTGTTCGCAACATCTGCGCCGTGAGATCTGTGCACGCAGGCGTGCGAGAGCACACGCTCAGCGATAGGCGTTCCGGATAAAAGCAGAAAAGTCGTCTAACGCGAAGAGATGAGACGGAGATCACGGGGAAGGGGTATCCCGCTGAGGATTCTATTTCAGGGCATTGCTTCGCATGTATCATAGCGTTTTTGTCCTGACCGCCGTTATCTCTAGTGCGGGAGCGACCGCGGCAGCTAGAGCTGCGGCGCCCTCGCTTTCGGCCACGAAGCAAGAATAAAATAGGAGAGGAAACAGCTTCCTGGGGCAGCCTGATAACGTCACAAGCACTTGGCGAACGTCAAGTTTTCGGCATCTGACGGCAAGCGAAGGAAGTGAGCGGTCATCGCCACGGCCGGCGCACGTTCTGGTCGCGCTCGCCCAGTCCAACCCTGCCGCGGCATCGCGTCGGCATTTTGCAGGGCCGCCGAAACATTCCGTGGCTGAAGCGAGTGTGTGGTCTCTTCTGCGCTTCCCTTGGCTGAAGAGCCCGCCTTCGCGATTAATTTTCATTGAAATATACACCGGCCGGTACGAGCGAATAAAAGGGGCATTTTCTTTTAATGGGTAAGCAATCTTGCGCGAGCACCAAGCCCAAAATACAAACGTGTAGACGCAAAAAAAAAGTAAAACCTGTAAACATCCGGCCTTATCTCGCGTGCGATGCGCTCGAAGCGAGTTGAGTGCACTAGCCGATGTATGAGGCGCGCACGCTCGTGCCGTCCCCGCGTCGAGCAGCAGCTCGAACGTGTAGCGATTCACGCCTTGTGGCGAGTGCTGCAAACAACAGTATTGCTTTTAATACATTCCACCAGGTGCCGCTGTCAAACTGTTCACCGCCGCAGCTATAGTGAACTAGAATGCTTCGGTAGTGGAAAAAGCGCCGCCTTCTCCCCATAGCGCCTTGAAGCCGAACATGTTAACCGCCGCGCGTGCCACTGGTGTGCCCCGCCCGAGGAGATCCCGAGGCGGCAGCCTTGACGCTATGCTGCTGTATAGTGGTTCACGCTCGGTTTTGGTGTTTCGTAAGCTGCTGCACATGATATTTTTGTGTGTGTAATTGCAAGAGCAGCCTAGCTTGCTCTGCACTGATCTCTAAATTTTCTTGGTTCTTTTTTTGTTTGTAATTTAGAGAGGAGAAATGCTTACGGCGGTGTCTTATTTCCGAAGGGCCATGGACCATGCGGTTTGAAAGGGTAGTGCAATAGCGTGTTGTGGGATTATACCCCTAATAAATTTATGTGATTGCTACAAAGATTTTATATTTGCGATTTGTTTACCCTGGTTTTATTGGTTTAATTCCTAACTGTTTCGTAATATCTTGCGTCTGCAAGACGGGGGCAGCACTTTTAATGAACTTGTGCATTCGTATTATGGTAATTGTTTTATGTTAATGAATGGCCCGCGTACAACGGAACTGTACAGTTTTAAAATGATCCCGTTATAAAGTGCGCCATATGGTGCTCTTCTGCGAATTACAGTTTTGAATGTTGATCGTTTTCGCTTTTCGTTGCCTTAAGTGAAGTTATTAAAAGCATATCGTGTGTATTGTGTGGATTAGTGGACTGAAATGGCCCGGGCAAGGTGCGACGCATTTTATCGGGACCGAGCGGTGCTCTGCCTTCAACAATTTTTTTTGTGCCGTGCTGGCCCGGGCATATGCATGCAGTGTCTGAAGCGCAGCAGCCATACGCCGCAAATTCCTGATTGTTGATACCAAAAAGTTAGCTCATAGAATTAGGTTAAATGAAAAAAACAATCGAAGCGCGAAGTCACTGGAGCTCTGTTAAAAATATATTTCGCCGATATTCTTCAAAATTCCTCTTTCTGTGTCCGGTTATATATTTACAAAGCTCGGTCCAAGTTTAAAAATTGTAAGCCCAATGTAGTCGCTCTAATAGTTACGTTTCCAGGTTGAAAAGGCTAAATTTTTTCGGACTCATGTTCTAGTCTTTCCAACGCGGTCTGATATTTCAAAAGAGTCGAACGGGCTCAGGTGCATTTTATTAAATTTTGCTGGGTACGGGTGGGGCTCCGGCTTATATTTAAAAACTTGTCGGGTTCGGGCCGGGCCTAGGAATTGTGGCTTGCGCAGTGCTCTAGCGTGATCAAATTAAAAAAAAAAACAGAAATGTGCGTAAGTCGGCCTGCCTAACGCAACATGCTGTTTCCGCGGCTGACAAAATGCGAACAGAAACATTAGCAAACAATGAAGAAACAATATCCACACGCTAGCCTTGATCACTAAAGCACGACACACGTGGTCTGCTTGGTTGGCCAAAGGGGTTGAAAAAACGAATAAATAATACATGAGCACGTCATAGCTGTACTTTTAGCATAAGTACTTTGCTACCTTACTAATAGTATTCGCAAAGCTATTGCAACGCGCATTCGCCGCACTAGGGATGAATTTACACTGCAATAGACCTGATGCCCCTCGAATACAGTCGAAAATGAACGCTGCGGGTTGCGTTATTTATTTGCTTCCGTTCTTCGTTGTTTTGTGTGTTTTCTCACAAGCGCTGCGTTAGCGCGCATTACCGTTTTTGGCGTTTGGCGTTGCTCGCGCGCTCCGGCGAGTTGACGCTTTCGTGTGGTACTGATTCAAATCTGTTCTTGCTTCAAGCGCACCGAGCTTCTGTTTCGCACTTGCATTTCGACTCACATGTGGTTTCGGTTTTGCTTTTCCCTTCGTGTTCCTATAGTCTGCTATAGTTAAGCGCCCGCACGTTCGTTAGATATGTGGGTGAGCGCACAGATGTGGTAATTATTTACAGTATGGAAAGCGAACAATAATCAGATGACACAATGACATTATTTCCCCACTGTTGAGTCGATGCACATGATCCTTATAGGAAAACAACACCAGCAAGCCACTGCAGATGATCTTGGTTTGGGAAACTGTAAAAGGAGCCTAGCAGGAACCACACTTGTTTAAATGTTCTTGGTTCTTTGTTGTAATTGTTTGTAACGTGGATGTAAATAATTAAATGTAAATAAGGTGTAAATATTTTATGTTTATCGTGTACAGTGTGCGAAAGAGTGTGCAGTTTTAAAATGATCGCGCACAAAATGATGCTGTGTGGCTTGGTGCTTTTCTGAGAATTGCGGTCGCGAATCCTGTATTTGCACGCATTCCGTTGATATGACTGAAGTTTTAACACATCTGTCATGTGTGCTTCGTGGGTACAATTTGTAAAAAAACAACGTAAATGTTTGCGCATGCAGGACGCCGTTTGCTCGGAATGCAGAACTTGCTAGAAAAATCAGCAGAAAAAATTAAGAAAAAAAGCAGAAACATTCACCTTAAGCAGAAAGCCTTAAGCACCCCGCTCATTCCTCAGTTGACACAACACCATAGAAAAACCATCAAACAACGAAGAAAAAAGTATCCCCAGACTAGCCTAGATTGAGAACGGCACTCGCGGTCTGCTGGGTTGGCCAAATGTGATGAAAAAAAACGAGCAAACAGTAAATACACAACGTAGGCACCTTTACCATAAAAAAACTTAGTACAGTAATAGCATTCTCTACTATTTTAACACCAAAAAAGAAGTGCAGCTCCTCGGATACTGCCGGACGCAAGCCTGCCCGCCGCTTTACGAGGCGAAAAAGCACTCGGGCGGGGCACGCGAGCGCCCCTCGTGGGGTTTACACTACGTCCCTCACTCGGAGGCGGCCTCTTTTTCCACTACCGAAGTATTCTAGTTCACTATACCGCAGCTGCGGAGCTCCGTACTCGCCGTAGTTATCGTTGTGAAATTATCTCGTCGCTCGATCACGCCGGCCGCAATGGCCGTTTCCTCTCATATATTCTTGCGCCGTGCTTACAGCTTTGCCCTCTTCAAGCAACCCTGCTTTTCAGCGGCGGAAGCCTGAGTGTACCTCTGTTCTTTTTATCTTTCCTGGCCCTTCCTTGGTGAGTTGGCATAGCGAAGCACCAAACTGCTGATATCGGAGATAAGCACGCGCTAGTTCTTGCAAAGGTAACACTGGTATCAGCGCGGAAAGCGGAACATCGAGTGTGCAGGCGTGGTGCGCCGTCCTGTATGCAGCCACGTTCGGCCGAACGCCACCCACTACAAGTTGTGTTCAATTTGTACTACGCATCTCATCAACGTCTTGGGAGAGAACCCCGCGAGGCAGGCAGGCTTGTGCAAGGTTTACACCGTGAAGCCCATGCAAAAACCTGGGTGTGAAAATGAGTAGCATGAGTTGGGCCCAGAAATCAGCTTATAGACAGCGTTAATTCACGATAGCATTTAGTTAAATTTACAGCGCCCGGGGAGAGTGAGAAACATTGCTATAAAACCGAAGCCAGACTGCAGAAATCGCCGCAAAAAATCTGGTTGATCGCTCTTTCCTAGGACTCGGTACAATACGAAACTGAAATGTGCCTTCACAGGAGCAGTTAAACGTTTATTGTGCATATATGTGAACTTGAAGATAGGTGCTTATATTTCGTCGGTATTATAATAATAATAATAATCAATCAATCAATCAATCAATCATTTATTTAACGTGCCCAGGAAGAACCGAGTGGTCTTGATGCTGGCGCACAAAAAAAACTATGAATAACACAATAGAACAAGATGACTGTTCAGAAGAAAACTATCAGAGACACAATGCGCACAGAAATATTAGGACGACAGGACAAAAGTAGATTAACACAGTATGAGAAATAGCTAATGATAATGATGAAAAGTCAGATAATATACATCCATACATACATACATACATACATACATACATACATACATACATACATACATACATACATACATACATACATACATACATACATACATACATACATACATACATACAAAAATGCGCCAGATAAACTAAAAGAGAAGGATAGAACAAATATCACAAGTGATGTTATCTTATAACGGTAGAAACCTTGGAGGAAAACGTGACCCATCAAAAACATCGAGGTCAGGAAAATAAAAATTATAAAGACTTTGTATCCTGTTGAGGGTTGAGTGCTGAGAGAGGCGGGTAGTTACAAGAAACGGCCTGCTCTCTCTTGTTTGCTTTCGCGGAATCCGAAAATTGATACTATTGAGTAGTATAGGACAGGATATAGTATCGTGAACGAGCTTGAAAAGAAAGAAGAGATCGGCGCGATTTCCCCGGCAGCTAAGTGAAGGCAGTGACAATAGTTCAACGGTGTTAGAACTCGAGCCAGAGTCATTTTTAGTGAAGCGATGGTTGTAAACGCTTAGAACTTTTTCCTGGACACGCTCAACAACGTTACTTAAGGAATTAGAGATGCCATTCCAGATCACAGATGCATACTCAAGTTGAGGAAGACATATTGCGGTGTACAATTTGCGGAGTGGCATAGGAGAATTGAATTCTCTCGATATTCTACAAACACAGCCGAGAGAACGAAGACCCCGCATAGCAATACGCTTAGTATGAGCTAAAAATTCAAGGTGCTATCAAAGAGAACGCCGAGATTATTGATCTCACAAACCCTACATAAAGACACAGAATTGACAGAGTATAAAAAAGATACGCTAGATGATTTGCGAGTGAAACTCATGACTTTTGTCTTTGAAATATTGAGAGAAAGGTTATTGTTTTTACACCATTCTGAAAAAGAACACAAATCAGACTGCAACAAGCGAGAGTCGTTAAATGAATGAATTTCCCTAAATATCTTTATATCATCTGCATACAAAAGGAAAGAAGAATTGCGAATGGCAGAAGAAACGTCGTTAACATACATTAAAAAGAGGAGTGGGCCTAATACCGAACCCTGAGGTACACCACTGGTCACTTTGTAAAAGGAGGACGTTTGGCCATTGACGGCAACATAACATGATCTGTCACGAAGGTAGCTATGCAATAGATTCACAATAGCGGTGTCAACATCAAAAGGAGCAAGTTTAACCATAAGCTTTGAGTGACTGACTACATCGAACGCTTTGCGGAGGTCACAGTAAATGGTGTCGACCTGTCCTCTCTGGAATACAGGTGTAGATATCTGCGTCATGAAACTGGCACGATTAGTGACGGTTGAGCGGCCGGGGACCAATCCATGTTGATTATCATTCAATGAGTTTTTCACATTAAAAGACAGTATGTGGTGAGGGGCCAGCTCAAAAATCTTTGACATGGCACAGAGAAGAGAAATCGGTCGATAATTCGAGACATCAGTTTTAGAGCCAGACTTAAATACTGGAAAAAACGAGCAATTTTCCACATGCTAGGAAATGTGGAAGTAATCAGACAGTTATTAAATATGCTAGTCAGTACTGGGACCAATATACTGCTATAAGCTTTTAGTATGGCTGAGGGAATACCATCTGGACCACATGATAAGGATGGTTTCAAGCGCTTAATGCATTCGCTGATGAGATTTTCATCTAGCGACAGAGCATTGGGTGTGTTATTTCCAAATGTTGTTCGATAGTAGTGCTAGAGTCAGAGGCTTTATAAACGGAAGAGAACTGCGTGGCAAAACAGTCAGCGACGGCTTGTAGTTCTGTTCCATTGGAGTCCAGTAGTATTAAAGGCTCTTCACTTTTGTTAGACCGTTTGCGTACATACTTCCAGAACTCAGCCGGCCTGTCAGAGGCGCTTTTTTCTAAGTGTGCAATATATGAACTGTGATCCCGTTTATATAGGCGTTTACAGAGAGTTCGAAAGCATCGGAAATCTTCCTTGCGCTCGAGAGATGGAGTGCTTTTAAGCTTTCTGTGTGCGCGATCTTTATGCTTTAGAGCACTTATAAGTTCAGACGAGAACCAGGGGGGTATTTATGGAGTTTAGGAGTATATTGTGGAATATATTTGCGCATACTGCTTAAGATAAGTTCCGTAAGCTGATCTACTTGGTCATCAACATTGGTTTTTTCAGTTACCTTAGACCAGTCAATGGAGGACAAGTCACGGTGCAAGCCAACGTAGTCACCTTTTTTGAAAGCAAATCTGGGCGATTTGTTGATGTTATCTCGAAAGCTCTGTTTTTCCCCTGACAGAGAGAGTGTTAGATTAAGTGTTGGGTGAAATTTATCGGGACGAACAAGAAAAACGTCAGAGAGTGACACTTGAATAGGCTGATTGTTCGAAATACCCAGATCTAATGTGTTACCGCAAGGATTGGCAATAGAATTATGTTGTTGAAGGGAATTAAAAGCAAGAAAATCTAATAGCACGCCGCACTTATTCTCAATTTATTGATGGTAATGAGAATATTTAAGTGTTCTCCAGTCGATACCAGGGGTATTAAAATCAGCAATAACAACAATCCTGTGTTTCCTATGTGAATCTATGACATTTTCAATGGAAGAGATGATGTCATTAAAAGAAATTGGGGCAATGCTAGGCGGCATATAGAAAGACCCAATCAAAAATTTTTCGCAGCGATCAAGGGTAATTTCGACCCATATTGATTCAGGAACAGTTTCAATGTCACTTCGGTGAACAGATCTCAGAGAATTATCTACAGCCATAAGTACGCCACCACCTTTTTGTTTGGTTGCACTGAAGTCACGATCACTGCAGAAGGTGTTGTAACTTGATGGAAAATAGTCTGATGAGGTAATCTCATTGCACAGCCAAGTTTCGGTAATCCCAATGACAGGAAACGAAGATGAAATAACATTATCGAAAAATTCAGTTGGCTTAGTTCGTAGACCACGAGCGTTTTGGTAAAATATGTCCAAATTACACACCTTCACTGTCAATTACAGACTCTGAAGGATGGAGCATATCATCATGTAGAATCCCGCGGAATGGCTTGAAAATGCAGCCACTCGGCCACATTGAGGGGTCGTTCAGACGCTTCATGTTTTCTTCGTCAACCATGACGTAGAATGACGAGTACTACAAATATTTTGTTTTCAGCCGCCGGCAGGAAAGGGGACAAATATTTTGAGATTCGATGTGCTTCTTGAGGTCAGCAGTGGCAGTGTCAGGGCTCAACTTTAAAACAAATAGTGCCCTTTGACGCTGAGGCCGCTCAACCACCGACAATGCACACGACTCCATGGCTCCAAAAAATGCAGGCCTGTTTCCCTTCTTTGTATTGTTTTCACCCTTTGCGGCAATTGTTGTCAAAGGGGGTCGGGCAGGATTGCCAACGCGTTGCTCCGAAGGGGATTGACGAGCTGGTGGCGTAGGGCAAACAGGACTGGTCTCGGTGTCTCGAGGCGTGTCGGAGGGCGAGGGGTGGTCGGAGGTTGAGGGGATCACGGAAGCTTCAAATGGAACAACCGTCGGGGACTTCGCATGCGCGTGGGTCACACTGCGGGCCAGCTCCTCACGTAAAAAACGAACCTCGGAGCGAGGAGGCGACGATTCGAGCCTGCTGTTCGGCTGCACGGGAATGGTCCAATAATCAATCAATCAATCAATCAATCAATCAATCAATCAATCAATCAATCAATCAATCAATCAATCAATCAATCAATCAATCAATCAATCAATCAATCATCATCAATCAATCAATCAATCATCATCAATCAATCATCATCAATCAAATCAATCATCAATCAATCAATCAATCAATCAATCAATCAATCAATCAATCAACCTTTATTTTCGGTGCCCAGGAACAACCCTAAGGTCTTGGTGCTGGTACACCATATACAACACATTATTAAAAGAAACGTAAGACAGCACGGCACAACACACAAAATCCCCGATATGACAGAAAAACAAACAAAAAAACAGCGTTGCAAGCTATGGCACTCGGCCAGCAAAACCTATAATAATAATAATAATAATAATCAATCAATCAATCATGTATATTTATTGTGCCCACGAACAGCCGCGAGGCCTTGGTGCTGGTACACAGATGGATACAGGTAAAAAAAAAGAAAAACAAAAATTGAAAGGAAAGAACACTTTGACAGCGTTTAAAATATAAGAGTAGAAAAAAATAACTTTTAGAATGTATATTACAAAGTATACCGTACAAATCACTACAAAACGTAGATAGCGTATACACTACATGCAATGAACACAAACAAAACAGACAGGATACAACAAAATACATCGTACCGATGAAACAGAACATCTGCACACTACAGATAATCGTGTAACCTTATAACAGCAATCCATAAAATGGAAAACAACAAAAGAGTCATATAAACAGCATACTCTCTATACAGTAAGGCAAGCAGGTAAAAAGAAGTTACTATAACTAGAACAAGATCCATTCAGTATGACGGAGCAAAGAAATATTCCATATAGTTCCATGTAAGAGAATAAGAGGGAGCATATTAGCGAATGAGAATTCTGGAAGTGTCTGAACTGAACTGATTGAGGGAGCTGTTAAAAATATCTACGTCTGCAGAGTAGAAGTTACACGTGCTCTGCAGCCTGAACAGCGGGCAATGTCGGTTACAGGAGCTGAGAGTACGAAAAGGATGACATTTTCTTGTGGTTTTAATAGGCACTGTTAGCTGGAGCTCAGAAAGCAGTTCCGCACTGCTAATTTGTCCATGTATGAGCTTAAAAAGAAATAAGAGGTCAGCTGTATCGCGCCTAGCCTTTAGCTCAGGCAGCACTTGCAAGTACCGTGGTCCAGAGTCAAGACGGTGATACTCGTGAGGGAAGCGATGTCTAAGTATGGACAGCAGCTTATTCTGCACTTTATCAATGGCCCTGCTGTTAGATTTGCATGTACCATTCCAGACAACCGAGGCATATTCCAGCACGGGACGACAGACAGTGGAGTACAGTTTCAGGAAGGACTTTGCACTACGGAATTCTTTAGACATCCGGCAGATCATGCCCAAGCGGCGGAGAGCTCGCTGTTTGATGAATCGAACGTGCGGTGTAAAAGTCAGCTGGTTATCAAAGAGCACGCCAAGATCAGTTGTCGTCGAGATTCGAGGCAAAGTAACATCGTGAACTGAGTAGTGATAAAGCAGGCAGTCTGTTTTACGCGTGTATGACAACACTTTGGTTTTCGCGGCGTTCACTATCAGTTCGTTCTCTTTACACCAGAGTGTACTTGCATCCACGTCTCTTTGCCAATGCCCGCAGTCGCTAAGAGACGAAACTTCCCTAAAAATCTTGATGTCATCAGCATAAAGTAAAAAAGAAGAATGCCTATAGCAGCTGAAAACATCATGGACAAATAAGAAAACAAAGAGGGCCTAGAACAGACCCCTGTGGCACACCACTTGAAAACGCAGTACGATAGGATTGCTGGCCGTTAACATTTACGTAGCAGTCCGCCCACGCAAGTAACTAATTAGGAGGTCAAGAATCGAATTATCTATGTTTCAGGAGTGACAGTTTTAGAACATTAACAATGGTGACGACCACATCAAAAGCCTTGCTCAGGCCAAAGTACACAGTATCAAGCTGCCTCCTATGATGAACCCTTCGGACGCTCGCTGCATAAAAGAGAAACGAGGTTAGTGATTGTGGAACGTCCGGACATAACCCGCGCTGTATCGGAAATTAGTATGCCCTTAATACTGGAAGTTAAAACATCGTGCAAGCACGTCTCAAAAAGCTTATACGCCGCACACAGTAGGCGAAATAGGCCGATAGTTTCTAGCAACTATCTTTAGCACCAGTTTTGAAGACAGGGACCAAGCGTGCGAACTTCCAGGCTGCTGGAAAAGTAGCAGATTGAATTGAATTATTAATATAGCGGTTAGTATGGGAATCAGAAGCTCCCCATAGGTTTTATAATTGCCGGGAGGAATGCCGTCAGGGCCACAGGAAATGACGGTTTGAGGCGCTTCAGGGCTTTCGAACGTCGCCCTCACTTATTCTGGGAACGCAGAATAGACGACGCAGAGGAAGAGTTTGGACAAAATGTTAACTTCACCCTTTGAATACTGAGCTGAAATGATCCGCAAAGGCATTAGCAACGTCTCCAATCGGGTTTCCATTGTCGTCTAGAAGGTTAACGAATTTCGGCAACCTTGCCGAGCAGATCGAGAGCGAACATACTGCCAGAAACCTTTCTGGTCGCGTGTAGCGCTCGATTTCTACATTGGCTATGTAGTCTGACCGATCGCGAATCATACAGCTCTTTACACAGGGCTCTGAAATACTTAAACTCTTTTTTCCAGGCTTCGATTGTAGCCCGCGAATTTTTCTTGTGAGCACGGCTTTACATTTTTAAGTCCTTTCGCAGTTTCCGCAGAAAACCATTCGGAAATTTAGATTTCTTTCCGGACGTTCTTGGTATAAACATTTGCATTCCTTGCTGAATATTGTAGAAAGTTTATCGACTTGGGTATCAACAGAGGAGAAGTTTGACGAGGAGAGACCAGTCCAGTGTTACATAGTAGTTATAAAAAGCAACGTAATCTCCTGCAGCAATAATTGTGCCGTCGGATGTGCAGAATGGCCGGAGCATCTCGAGTTGCCCCCGACACATACGGCAGTGAGATATGAAGGACAGGATGAAATTGTCGGGACGGACCAGCAAGTATCCGACAGAGAAGAATGGTAAAGGTCCGCCTGGTTGGAAAAGCAAAGGTCTAAAACATTACCACAAATGTTTTTACACCTATTACTTTGTTCCAGACCAGTGAAAGAAATAAAGTCTAACAGACAGTAGCCCTTCTGGGAAATGTAATGATGATCGTGTCTGACAGTGCGATCATCCCAGTCTACACCGGGAACGTTGAAATCCCCGCATATAAGAAATTTAGTGTCTGGGTAGGCATTAACAACATCCTCTATTGATGTGACACAGCGCTGAAATTCGGCGTAGTTTATGGATGGAGGTATATAAAAGGTGGAAATTAGGATACTATTTTTTCTACCGCCGAGAACCTCCACCCACACTGATTCTGCAGCAGTTTCGAGGTCTGACCGACGACGGCAGTTCAACGACTTGTCCACCGCAATGAGCACTCCACCACCGCAATTTTTAGAAGTGGGGCCAGTACGGTCACTTCGGAAAACAACATAATTATCGGTAAAATAATCGCTAGACGGAATTTCGGAGGATAGCCAAGTTTCGGTAAGGACGATTACATTATAGGAGGACGAAGCTATAGAGAAAAAGAACTCAGCAGATTTGGTCCGCAAACCACGGACATTTTGGTAACAAACACTGATCATGCGGGCGAGGAAAGTTCAGACAGGTGCAGCATGTACTCACGTAGTACGCCCCGGAAGGGCTTAAAAAGACACTCATTTGGCCACAGAGCTGGATCCTGCAGTAATTCATAGCAAGCACGTTGCTTACGGCAACATAGAAGGAGGCATAGTATTGTACTTAGTTGTTATCCGCTTGCAAGCAAGAGGAGCAGCATCTCTGGCAGTCAGGTACGAGCACAGCTGGGCTTCGTTTGTTCTCGGGTGAAAGTTTTCGTGACAGAACAGAGCCTTCGGCAGCCGCAGTAATAATAATAATCAATCAATCAATCAATCAATGTTTATTATAGTGCCCAGGAACAGCGGAGGCCTTCGTGCTGGAGCACTCAGAGGGGAAAATGCAGCACTGTAGTACATCAACAATTTGCTAATAAACACTCAGTGAGCAAAAAAAAAAAGAAAAGAAAGAAAGACCTACAAAAAACGGCAAAGAAGATTAGAAATAAAATAGTGCAATCCAAGCAACTTTACACAATAAAGTCGTGCTGGCGCACAGAAAAGGTATAAGACAGCAATGAAATGCATCAACAGCTGGTAAAAGAACAGTGAGTGAGCAAAAAATAAGAAGAAACTACAACTTCACAGAAGAGTAAAAATGCCATAGTGTAATTTTAGGCAACATTACACAATCAATAGAAACTGTAATGTCTGGTCAATTGCAAGAAGACATCTTACAATAAGCGTAACTATACGGAAGGGTGAGTGAAAAGAAGAAAGTTTTTACAAGATTCTGGAAGCGTACATTTTCAGTTTCAAATGGACGCATGAAGTGAATATGGCAACTTTTAATGATGAAAACGGCAGAAAAAGAAAAATTATACGATAATTACAGTCGCAGTATCAGCACAATACATGAATAACCAGGAACAAGAACAAGCTCGGTGAAGTCAATGCACACGTCAGGACGATAAGTGAAGAAAAAGAGCACTGCCAAGATGAACCTAGTGTGTCAGAGCTGACAACCCGGCCAAAAACTCCCGAAGAGGACGCTGAAAGATATCGAGCTTCTCGGAGTGAACATTATGCAGATGCTGCATCCTTTGAAGAGGAGAACGTGTGCTGAGAGCTCCAGCTGCTTTAAAAGGGTGGGCGAGCCTTGTAGCTTTTTGTGGAACGCGAAAACTGATTGATTCAAGTAGTTCCGGGCATAAAATAATACCATGAAGCAATTTGTACATGAAAAGAAGGTCTTAGTGGGTCCGCCGGGAACTTAGAGAAACAGTTATAGGGATAGGCTCCGAAGGAAAACGATGCCTAAATATTGATGAAAATTTGGTTTGTACACGCTCTATACGTTGACAGTTGGAACTACAGGTTCCATTCCAAACGACAGAAGCATATTATAGTTGCGGAATACAAAGCGTTCTGAATAGTTTTAGGAATGAAGAAGGAAGCCGGAATTCTCGAGAAAACCTGCATACAGCCGCAAGAGAGCGTAGCGCTCGCCTAGTAAGTTGAGTGACATGAGGTGAGAAAGTTAAGGCACTGTCGAAAAGCACGCCGAGGTCTCTGATCTCTTCAACTCTAGACAAGTAACCGCCGTTAATACTGTAGCAAAATAAAGTGCGGTTCGTTTTCCTGCTATAAGACATGACCTTTGTTTTTGTAGAGTTAAGATTTATTCTATTGTCTGAGCACCACTTGGAAAATGAGGATATATCTTGCTCCAGGGCAATGCAGTCATTATTGGACTCAATCCGTCTGAATATTTTAATGTCGTCAGCGTAAAGAAGGAAAGAAGACATTTTAATTGCGGCTGACACATCATTAACAAAAATGGAGAACAAGAGAGGCCCCCAAAACGGAGCCTTGAGGCACACCGCTTGTTGATCTGTACAGAGCAGACGTCTGCCCGTTAACGCTAACGAAACTGAACCGGTTATCTAGATAACTACCCAACAATGCCACGAGTGGTGTATCAATTCCTACCTGTAAAAGCTTTTTAAGTAACAGCGTGTGGCAGACAACGTCAAATGCTTTGCTCAGATCACAGTAGACAACGTCGAGCTGGCCCCTCTCAGAAATGGCTGCCGAGGCCTGCTCCATAAAGCAGGAGAGATTAGTTGTTGTCGACCTTCCTGATATAAAGCCGTGCTGGTTACTTACAAGAAAATTCTGTACAGAACTTGACAGTAATTTGTACAGCGCTGTCTCAAACAGCTTGGAACAAGCACAAAGGAGAGAAACTGC
The DNA here is from genome assembly GCA_013339765.2 of Haemaphysalis longicornis. Classification (NCBI taxonomy): domain Eukaryota; kingdom Metazoa; phylum Arthropoda; class Arachnida; order Ixodida; family Ixodidae; genus Haemaphysalis; species Haemaphysalis longicornis. Next base: position 60,464 of record JABSTR010000203.1, read on the forward strand.
TCTGTAGTTTGTTGCATCCGATTTGGAGCCTGACTTGAAAATAGGACGGACTCGAGAAATTTTCCACGCGAGAGGGAACACGTTTGTTTTTAGACACTGGTTAAATATCACCGTCAAAACAGGTACAAAAATGCTGCCGTATGTTTTGAGAATAGCTGGAGGTATTCCGTCAGCTCCACACGACAATGACGGTTTCATGCGCTTTAGGCTCTCCAAAACCAACTGCTCGTCCAAAAGCACTAAGCTGGAGCCTTGTACGCGATTTAACAATGTGTTCATTTCAGAGACGTCACGCTGGCCGCATGTGGCACTGAAGTGCTGAGCAAAGTGGTTGGCGACATTATGAACTTCTTCCCCAGAGGAACCTACAAGATTAATAAGATCATGTGAGTTGTTCTTACGGGACCGGATGTATCTCCAAAATGTTTCAGGCTGAGAATTCGCAGTACTCTCTACAGAATCGAGATAGGAGCGCTGGTCCCGCTCATAAAGGTTTTTACATAATTCATGGTAAGAGCAGAAGTTCTGTTTCCATTCGTCACTCCCGGTTTTCTTATACTTTCTGTGGCAGCGGTCTTTTAATTTAAGAGTCGTACGAAGTTCTTTCGAAAACCAATGTGGGTGCTTGGAGTGGTTTGGTTTATACTTGGGAATAAATTGGTCCATACCGCTTTTGACAATTTCGGTGAACCCTTCGACCTGTGCATTGCAATCAGGAAGTTCTTGAATTTCCGACCAATCAAACGAAGAAAAAAAGCTATACAAGCCAATGTAATCCCCACGTGCATAACAGAAGAGAGAGAGTTCATTATACTTTAGTGAGGTACCACAATGCCGAATCGAAACGGGAGCCGAAACTGAAAATGGAGGATGAAGCTTGTCGGGTTTGACAAGAGAGATATCCACCATTGATACTCGCGCGTTCTGTATGTTTGAGAAGCAGAGGTCTAAGATATTTTCGGAGCAGTTTTTGATGTTATTCAGTTGTGCCATGGATGTCAAATCTAGGAAGTCTAAAACAGTGCGAGATTTTTGCTGTACGTAATAATTGTAATGCTGGTTAGTTAGACTGTCCCATTGTACACCAGGTGCATTGAAATCCCCTAGAATGATAAACTGGTGATTTTGGTGTGAAGCGCCAACTTCTTCTACAGAAGTAAGTAGCTCATTGAACGGGGAAATAGGAACACCGGGGGGAATATAAAACGCCCCTATTAAGAGCCTCTCGCCCCCAGTCAGTCGGATGTCCAGCCAGACACACTCATTGTCGCCCTCAAGGTCTTGACGCCTCTTACACTGAAGACCACAATCGACCGCAACTAATACGCCCCCTCCCTTTTGTTTAGCCCCAGTAAAATTCCCATCTTTGCGAAAAACTTGGTAATTTTGAGGGAAATAATCATTAGAGCTAATGTCACTACAGAGCAGGATTCAGAAATTACAATAATTGGAAAATTTGTGGAAAGTACATTAGCAAAAAATTCGGACGCTTTAGTGCGAAGGCAGCGCGCATTTTGATAGTAAATGTCCACCCTCTTGTTAGTTTTTTCATCGTGTGGGACATCAGTGGAACAGAACATTTAGGGATGCAGCTTTCCGCGGAAAGGTTTGAAAAAGCAGCCCTTCGGCCAGAACAAAGGATCGCTCAAACGCTCGAAGGAGTCCTCATCGACCGTAACGCAGAAGGAAGAATATGAACTGTACTTGGTCTTCAGCCGCTGACAAGCCAGAGGTATGACATGTACTGTCGAAAGATGCTCCGTCAGTTGGGCTGAAGTGGTGGACGGTGACAGTTTAGACACGAAGATGTGTCTCGGACGCTTAGATGGACGAACGACGGAGATGCTACACGCATCTGAAGCACCCACACACACTGCACTCCCTCTGCGTTTGTTTGACTGGGCCGAGTCGTTGGAAGGTGGCTTGCCGGATGCATCATTTAACAAAAGGCAAGCCTCGGAAGGGGCTGGGGTCAGCTGCTCGTTCGCTGAAAGCGTAGACGATGCGTTTATCTTCGCCACAACAGTGGCAAAGGATGAAAGGTCCACTCGCTGCGTGTAAGGGGTCGCCATCGTCACGTTGAGCTCAGTTGTCGAAGGGGGGGCAGGCCGCTCGGGAGGCAAGGGACCGGCCCGCGGTAACCGCGGGAGCCGCTCCCCTCGAAGGCTGCGAACCTCCGCCCGCATGCCTGACTGCTGGGCGAAAGCACGCGCGTTCTCCCTGCTCAGGCGGTCGTTGGCCTCTCGTAGCTTTGCCACCTCGTCCGTCAGGAATGAAAGGCCCTCGAGAGCGTGGAGCAGCATTTCGCGGATGTCGGTCGCGTCCCCTCCAAGGTCGCCTGGTCGAGGAGCGCTGTTCTGAGGATCGGGTAGCTGCGTGGCCGGCAGGCTCTCGTGTACGGAATCGTCACTAGGCCTACTCACCACCTCCGACGCCGTAGTAGACAACCGTAGTAGACCACTGGACATCCTTATCTTCATAGACCCCTTACTACGGACGAACTCCAGGGCTGTGAAAAAACCAGACGGTCATCATGAGAGGCATCAGGAGACATTGCGATTGTGAACCAAATACAGAGAGTACCCACATAAAATGGCTGAAGATGGTGAATACGGTGATCCATAAGTGAGCACAGAGAGGTAGTAGAGCTCTCGTTGGCCGAATTCACTTCGTAATGATTTCGGGTGTGATATCTCCATTTAGCATAGTTTTTAGGAACACAGATAAATGAATGACGACCTCCTCCTGGCTCGCGCCTTACACCGGAACGGCGGAATATGTTATGACAACGGAAAGTTGTGTTGCGATTGTGCGCATGGCTTAGCGTACATTGAACAGCGAGGATGCTAACGAAAAAGTAGTGATTCCGAGAATATCTCCAAGGGGTGTTTTTTGTGCCAACCGGCTTTGTCCGTGGCGAAATTATCGTTTACCCTGAAGTTTCTTGTGTGAGCAACTCGCCACGAGAAAGCAAGCGCATGCCCGCAGCGGTGCGCAAAGCACGGGAACTAGGCCTATATGAATTGCATTGGTTGGTTGCTGACCATGATTCACAAGTTCCTGAGAAGCGCTCTGGGCATAGGCAGGGAATGTAGCTTTACAGGCGTCTGCAAAGGATGGAAGCAGCGATAGTAAAACGGCCACACCGTTACTAGTTCCTACTTGTAGCATATCTTCATTGAACAACACGATGAAGTCATCTTGGCTACAATGAGCTAGGAACGAGCTTCTAGGGCCCCTTCATAGTGCTGATTTTATGTGAGGGATAAAGTCAACGAAGATGGCTTCTTCCCGCCCTCGCCTCTTGCAAGTAAACATTGTTTGCAACATGGAGGTTGCATAGACGGCAAAAGAGAACCTCGAGGTTTTTTCTATGTGAATGCTATTCCATGTATTTCTAAACGCGTTCGGTGCTATCAAACGATGTCGAAGGCTATATGAACCTATTGCAAAAAGTAAGGTGCCAGGGTACGGAATTGAAGATCATACTTGTGGCTACGGCTTGTATTATTTGCATTGTATTGTATTGTATTTGCACTCACCGTAAAACTCGGCTTTTCTTATGGGAAGCCACATGCAATATAATGAGTGTTGAATCAGCCAGAGGATATGCATGTCTTGCCGTTGCCTCTACGTCCTTTCGGTGGTTTGAGGCCACCTCGTTCTGCTTTATTGCTGGCGTGGGGTCTTTTTACGAATTTGTGTTTATGATGCGCCTCCTCCATTCGTGTCGGGGAAACGTTCGTGGTGTGGTATTTTCACAGCATGGCGATAAATGTACACGATGGTCGCGTATATTAGTAATTATATTGGCAATATATTATTAAGTAATAAAAATAATAAAATTTAATTCATCAATAAATCTACCAACATTTAAATAAGTGCCCAGGAACAACTGAATCCTTCGTGCTGGCGCAATGAGAGGGAAAAAAGGCCGTATTCTAATACATCAGCGGCTGACACACAAACAGCCAGTAAAAATTAGGAAAGGGAAGAACATTAAAAACTGGAAATACTACAGAGAATAAATTACAAGTGGTATCCAAACTATATTACACTGCTAACAGAGATGTAAATTAGGGCACATTGCAAAAACACATCCTACAATGACCCCAGCAATAGGATGAATCATTAATTACACGAAATGTATGAAACTGAGTACAGAAAATATTTGTAACTATTTACAGAAAGTGATAAGTTTTAGAAACATTTGTTAATGTGGCCTACCCCGCACACGTAAACATGTGTTTGAAGTGTTGACTACAGAAGTGTGTCATAGTACATACAATGGTTACGCCCGATACACCAACATCATATATGAACAAATGAGAACGAACTCTATGAAAACAACACACACATGAGGAAAATAACTGAAGAACACGAGTACTGTCAAAATGAAGTTAGCGCACCACTTCTAACAGCCCGGCCATAAACCCCCGAAAGGGAGGGCAAAAAATATCAATTTCCTGGAGTGGAGGGTAAATGGGCGTTGCAGTCTATCAAGCGGAGAACATCTGCTAAGTTGTGCAGCCTTGTTGCTTTTTACGGATGATAAAAACCGATTCCTGCAAGCAGCTCGGGGAATGAAATTGTACCATAAAGTTCGTATAAGAACAGAAACTCTGTGCGGGTTTTCCACTAAATTAGAGAGACAGTTATCGGGAGAGGCTCCAGGGAAAATGATGCATAAATATTGATAAAAATGTGGTCTGTACACGCTCTACACCTTGACAAATAGACATGCCGGTTTCAATCCAAACGACAGATGTATATTCAAGTTGAGGAATACAAAGTACCATAAAATTTTTAAGAGTGAATAAGGAGACGAAGTCTCATGACAACCTGTTTTGAGCACCAAGCGAGCGGAGCGCCCACCGAGTCAGTTGAGTGACATGAGGCGAGAAAGTTAACGTGCTGTCGAAGAGGAGTCCGAGGTCTTTGATCTCGTCGACTCTAGACAGACAACCGTCATCCATATTGAAGCGAAAACAATGGGGTTCGTTTTTCGGGTATAAGACATGACCTTCATTTTCCCCGAATTAAGTTTTGTCTGTTATATGAACAACACTTAGCAACGAAGAATATATTTTGCTGCAGGGCATCACAGTCATCGATATACTTTATACTTCTCAAGAGTTTGATGTCGTCAGCGTAAATAAGAAACTAAGACATTTTTTGCGAGACACATTATTCACAAAAATGGAGACAAGAGAGGGCGCAACACGGATCCTTTGGGCACACCGCTTGTTGATCTATACATAGAGGACGTCTGCCCATTAACGCTAACGAAACTGAACCGATTGCTTAGATAGCTACCCTGCAATGCCATGAGTTGGGTATCAATGCCCGACTGCAAAAGCTTATCAAGTAACAAGGCGTGGCATAAAAATCAAATGCTTTGTTCAGGTCACAGTAGACAACGTCACACTGGCCTCGCTCGGAAAGCGCAGTTGAGGCCTGCTCCATGAAGCACGCGAGATCAGTTGTCGACCTTCCTGACACATACCCATGCTCTGTACTTGTAAGCAACTGCTTTACAGAACTGGACAATACTTTGTGCAGCGCTACCTCAATAAGCTTGGAGGAAGCAAAAAGAAGAGAAACTGCTCTATAGTTTTTTGCATTAGATTTGGTGTCTGATTAAAAAATGGGGCGTACTCGAGAAATTTTCCACTTACGAGGAAATGTGTTTGTTTTTAAATGGTGATTGAATATCGCAGTTAAAACACGAACTAAAATGCTGGTGAATGTTTTTAAAATAGCGGGAGGTATTCCGTCAGAGCCACATGACAGCGATGGTTTTATGCGCATTAAACTCAGAAGCACCAACTGCTCTTCCCATGCACTAGTGTATCAACCATGAAATCAAGTTTGCTCCTACCCGATCTGTCATTACGCCATCAGCATCCGTTTGTATTTATTTCATAAAATCTTTCATCACGACACACTTCACGCTTTGCTCCTTTCAAGCCTCTCGTTCATATCGCGTCGCTTAGATCACCGCCACAAGGTTGAACCCTTCCATTGTAACGCTAATGCGTTCTGTCACTCGTTTCTACCCCAAGCAATAAACCACTGGAACCACCTTCCCGAGCCGATAGTTCTAATTCGTGACTATCATTTATTCAGATCTTCTGTGTCAACTTACATTTGCAGTCAGTCGTGAATGTGTCATATTTCTTTTTTTCGAACATTTGTGCTATGTTGTCATTTTGCTGTATCATTACCTACTATCATGTTTCACTTGTGCTCCATTACCGCTTGCTGATTAGATGTCAAAAATATCCTGAATATGTACCGTTTTTTTCCATCTATGAGTCATTTTTTTACGTTAGTTTTGCATCGTTTGCCTGCTGTTATGTCACACAAGACTAGAACTTTACTGCTGCATTTTGTTGCGAACTTCGCCTGATGTTATTTTCTAATTTTTATGTTCTCATCGTTTTCCTTCCTTGCTGTGCCTGCTCCTTTATGCATTGTTTTGTTCCCACTCCCCTATGTAACGCCCTACCCGGGCCCTGAGGGTAATGTAAATAAATAAATAAATAAATAAATAATTTACACAACATTTATTTCACTGTCATGGCGCTGGCATTATGTAGTACTAAATTTCTGCGCAAAATGGTTGGCAACATCACCAACCTCTTTCCGAAAGAAATCAAAAAGACGGATTTGTTCATGTGAGTTATTGTTACTGGATCGAATATATTTCCAGATAGTTGCAGGCTGGGAATCAACTCTGCTCTTCACAGAATCGAGATGAGAGCGCTGGTCCCGCTCATAAAGACTTTCACACGTTTTACGGTAAGGGCGACGCAATATTTGTAGTGTTGATGGGTAAAATTCCATTGTACACCTTGTGTATTGAAGTCGCCCAGAATGATAAGCTTTGATTCGGGTGTAATGAGCAAACTACATCTACAGATGTAAGGAGCTTTTTAAATGACGATATGGGAACGTCAGGTGGAACGTAAAACGCCCCTAGTGAAAGCTTTTCACGGCCAGTCAGACGAAAGTTCAGCCAGACATACTCGTTGTCGACACTCAAACTCATGACGCCGCATAGTATAAAAAGCGCTATCAACCGTGACTAACACCAACCTTCCTTTTGTTTCACCCCAGAGAAGTCCCTATCTGCGAAAGACTTGGTAATTTTTTATTGATAATCAATCAATCATTTATTTACGTGCCCAGGAACAACCGAGAGGTCTTGATGGTGGCGCAGAAAAAAAGAAAAAAAAATAAGAATAACACAATAGAACAAGATGACTGTTCAGAAGAAACCTATCAGAGACACAATGCGCACAGAAATATTAGGACGACAGGACAAAAGTAGATTAACAAAGTATGAGAAATAGCAAATGATAATGACGAAAAGTCAGATAATATACATACATACATACATACATACATACATACATACATACATACATACAACAATCCGCCAGATGAACTAAAAGAGAAGGATAGAACAAATTGCCCATGTGGTGTTATCTTATAACGGTAGAAACCTTGGAGGAAAACGATAACTGTGACCCATCAAAAACATCGAGGTCAAGAAAATAAAAATATAGAGACTTTGTATCCTGTTGACGGTTGAGTGCTTTGAGATGCGGGTAGTTACAAGAAACGGCCTGCTCTCTCTTGTTTGAGTCCGCGGAATCCGAAAATTAATACTACTGAGCAGTATAGGACAGGATATAGTACCGTGAACGAGCTTGAAAAAAAAGAAGAGATCGGCGCGATTTCGCCGTCATTGAAGTGAATGCAGTGACAATAGTTCAACGGTGTTAGAACAGGAGCCAGAGTCATTTTTAGCGAAGCGATGGTTGTAAACGCTTAGAAAATTTTTCTGGACACGCTCAACTACCTTACTTAAGGAATTAGAGATGCCATTTAAGAAAACAGATGCATACTCAAGTTGAGGAAGACATATTGCGGTGTCCAATTGCGGTGTACAATTGACAGAGTATAAAAAAGATGCGTTAGATGATTTGCGAGTGAAACTCATGACTTTTGTCTTTGAAATATTGAGAGAAAGGTTATTGTTTTTACACCATTCTGAAAAAAAAACACAAATCAGACTGCAACAAGCGACAGTCGTTAAATGAATGAATTTCCCTAAATATCTTTATATCATCTGCATACAAAAGGAAAGAAGAATTGCGAATGCCAGAAGAAACGTCGTTAACATACATTAAAAAGAGGAGTGGGCCTAATACCGAACCCTGAGGTACACCACTGGTCACTTTGTAAAAGGAGGACGTTGGGCCATTGACGGCAACATAACATGATCTTTCACGAAGGTAGCTATGCAATAGATTCACAACAGCGGTGTCAACATCAAATTGAGCAAATTTAACCATAAGCTTTGAGTGACTGACTACATGGAACGCTTTGCTGAGGTCACAGTAAATGGTGTCGACCTGTTCTCTCTGGAATACAGGTGTAGATAATTGCGTAATAAAACTAGCAAGATTTGTGACGGTTGAGAGGCCAGGGACAAATCCATGTTGATTATTATTCAATGCGTTTTTCACATTAAAAGACAGTATGTGGTGAAGGGCCAGCTCAAAAATCTTTGACATGGCACAGAGAAGAGAAATCGGTCGATAGTTCGAGACATCAGTTTTAAAGCCAGACCTAAATACTGGAAAAACACGAGCAATTTTTCACATGCTAGGAAATGTGGAAGTAATCAGACAGTTATTAAATATTCTAGTCAGTACTGGAACAATATACTGCTATAAGCTTTTAGTATGGCTGAGGGGATACCATCTGGACCACATGATAAGGAGGGTTTCAAGCGTTTAATGCATTCGCTGATGAGATTTTCATCTAGCGACAGAGCATTGGGTGTGTTGATTTTCAAATGTTGTTCGATAGTAGTGCTAGAGACAGAGGCTTTATAAACGGAAGAGAACTGCGTGGCAAAACAGTCAGCGACGGCTTGTAGTTCTGTTCCATTGGAGTCCAGTAGTATTAAAGGCTCTTCACTTTTGTTAGACCGTTTGCGTACATACTTCCAGAAATCAGCTGGCCTGTCAGAGGCGATTTTTTCTAAGTGTGCAATATATGAACTGTGATCCCGTTTATATAGGCGTTTACAAAGAGTTCGAAAGCATCGGAAATCTTCCTTGCGCTCGAGAGATGGAGTGCTTTTAGGCTTTCTGTGTGCGCGATCTTTATGCTTTAGAGCACTTATAAGTTCAGACGAGAACCAGGGGGGATATTTATGGGGTTTAGGAGTATATTGTGGAATATATTTGCGCATACTGCTTAAGATAAGTTCCGTAAGCTGATCTACTTGGTCATCAACATTGGTTTTTTCAGTTACCATAGACCAGTCAATGGAGGATAAGTCATGGTGTAAGCCAACGTAGTCACCTTTTTTGAAAGCAAATCTGGGCGATTTGTTGATGTTATTTTGAAAGCTCTGTTTTTCCCCTGACAGATAGAGTGTTAGTTTAAGTGGTGGGTGAAATTTATCGGGACGAACAAGAAAAACGTCAGAGAGTGACACTTCAATAGGCTGATTGTTCGAAATACACAGATCTAATATGTTACCGCAAGGATTGGCAATAGAATTATGTTGTTGAAGGAAATTAAAAGCAAGAAAATCTAATAGCAGGCCGCACTTATTCTCTATGTATTGATGGTAATGGGAATATTTAAGTGTTCTCCAGTCGATACCAGGGGTATTAAAATCACCAATAACAACAATCCTGTGCTTCCTATGTGAAGCTATGACACTTTCAATGGAAGAGATGATGTCATTAAAAGAGATTGGGGGTAATGCTAGGCGGCACATAGAAGGACCCAATCAACAATTTTTCGCAGCGATCAAGGCTAATTTCGACCCATATTGATTCAGGAATAGTTTCAATGTCACTTCGGCGAACAGATCTCAGAGAATTATCTACAGCCATAAGAACGCCACCACCTTTTTGTTTGGTTGCACTGAAGTCACGATCACTGCGGAAAGTGTTGTAACTTGGTGGAAAATAGTCTGATGAGGGAATCTCATTGCACAGCCAAGTTTCGGTAATCACAAAGACAGGAAACGAAGACGAAATAACATTAGCGAAAAATTCAGTTGGCTTAGTTCGTAGACCACGAGCGTTTTGGTAAAAGATGTCCAAATTACACACCTTCACTGTCAACTACAGACTCTGAAGGATGGAGCATATCATCATGTAGAATCCCACGGAATGGCTTGAAAATGCAGCCACGCTGCCACATTGAGGGGTCGTTCAGACGCTTCATGTTTTCTTCGTCAACCATGACGTAGAATGAGGAGTACGACAAATATTTTGTTTTCAGCCGCCGGCAGGAAAGGGGACAAATATTTTGAGATTCGATGTGCTTCTTGAGGTCAGCAGTGGCAGTGTCAGGGCTCAACTTTGAAACAAATAGTGCCCTTTGACGCTGCGGCCGCTCAACCACAGACAATGCACACGACTCCATGGCTCCAAGGAATGCAGTCCTGTTTCTCTTCTTTGTATTATTTTCACCCTTTGTGGCAATTGTTGTGAAAGTAGGTCGGGCAGAATCGTCAACGCGTTGCTCCGCAGGGGATTGACGAGCTGGCGGCGTAGGGCAAACAGGGCTGGTCTCGGTGTCTCGAGGCGTGTCGGAGGGCGAGGGGTTGTCGGAGGTTGAGGGGATCACGGAAGCTTGAAATGGAACAACCGTCGCGGACTTCGCAGGCGCGGGGGTCACACGGCGGGCCAGTTCCTCACGTAAAAAACGAACCTCGGAGCGGAGGGAGGCGACGATTCGAGCCTGCTGTTCGGCTCCGCGGGAATGGTCCTTTCGGAGGCGCTCATTTTCTTCGCGCATTTGCGACACTTCGTCGCTCAAAAAAGAAATTCCCTCCAGCGCGTCGAGGAGAAGACGGCGGAGACCGGCAATCTCACCACAAAGGTTACCCGGAGGGGAGAGAGAGGAACCGGTCGGGGGAGCGGTGGGCTGCGGAGAACACGTTTCCGTCGGAGATGCCTCCATCTCGTCGCTAGGCTTAGCGCCCGACTTGGTCGAATCGCACAAATTGCAGCAAAATGGGCGCGATCCAGCCCTCAAAAGTTCCAGTTGGTCGTCCGGCCAGGTCACACACTTTGCATGCACACGTTTTACACACCTTTCGCAGCGATAGAACTGTTGTTTTCCGAAAAAAGGGCACGAGCAGAGCGAGCATGCATCCCGGCTGGGTGCCATAATAATAAATAATAATAATAATAATAATAATAATAATAATAATAATAATAATAATAATAATAATATCAATCGATCAATCAATCATGTTTATTTACGTGCCCAGGAACAGCCTGAGGCCAGAATGCTGGCGCAGGGATAGTTACATAAATACAAAAAAAAAACATATTTCAAAAAACAAACAAAAAAATATTAAAATAAATAATCAATCAATCAATCTCTTTATTCTAGTGCCCAGGTACAGCCGTAGCATTTGTTCTGACGCACTTTAGAAAAAGACAGACGACGACACAAATACATCCACGCGTGAGAAGAACAACAAAATACAAGTGAAGAAAAAACTATAATGAAGAATAAAGGTCATTTAACAAAATGAATGATTTCAGAACACTAAAGTTGGAACAATCACGAAACGATAAACCATAGTGTCATAAATATTTGACAATACAAACGGGCAGATATATATGACTAGGAACAGTAACAAAGGCGAGCAAGATAAACGGAAACAGGGCAATGAAAATAGAAATAAAACTGGCCGGAACAAAGTCAGGGAGAGACAGAAGTCAGAAGGTCGCACATGTAAGACCAAAGGGGTGTATGAAACAGGTCAATATTATGGGAGTACAGATTGTATGTTTTTTGAAGGCGATGCAACGGGCAGTGTCGATTGCATGTCTAAACGGGTACGAAGTATAGGAGACTTGGGGTAAGTTTCCACTGTACACTAAGATTTACATTTGCAGGCAACTCCGAACAAGAAATATTCACATGTACAAGTTTAAATAAAAAAAATTAGGTCAGCTTCGGTCGTCTTGACTTCAAACTTTGGGGAGGATTAGAAGTAAACAAGTCTTAACCATTGCCACTGTGGCGGGAGAAACGATGTTTCTGGATAGATATGCACTTTTTTTGCACTTTGTCAAGTATATTACTGTTCGACTGGCACGTGCTCCTCCAAACAACAGAGGCATATTCTAAAACAGGGCGGACAACCAACAAATAAAGCTTTTGTAGTGAGACAGGGTTGCTGAATTCTCTTGATATTCTGCAGACAAACGCCAAGCGGCGAAGGGTGCACTTAGAAATAGAATCTACATGAGCAGAAACGTTTAGCGCACTGTCAAAAACCACTCCAAGGTCAGATAATTTCAACACACACGGTAGTGGCACACTTTCACAACGTACGGAAAAAGTATGGGGTTTGTTTTACGAGTGTAGGACATAACCTTCGTTTTATGCCACTAAGAGCAAGTTTGTTCGCGGAGCACCAGCTGCTAAAAGTATCGATATCAGACTGAAGAGCTATACAATCTTCAGCGCTGGTAATTTCTCTAAATATTTTCATGTGATCAGCACATACCAGAAAACAAGAGTGATTTCTAGAGGCTGAGACGTCATTAACAAACAAAGAAAACAAAAGGGGCCCCAGAACAGATCCCTGAGGCACACCCCTGGAAGCATAGTAGGCAGCTGATTCTTTATCATTACCCGAGACAAAACATGACCTATTATTAGGATAGCTGCTGAGTAACTCCACGAAGCAAATGGGAATGTTATAAGTAGACATTTTATGCAGAAGCAAGGAATGGTCAACTACGTCAAACGCTTTGCTTAGGTCGCGGTACATGGGGTCGAGCTGACCCCGTCCATGCACAGCTTCCGAGACAAAGGACATAAAAGACACAAGGTTTGTAGTAGTTGCACGCCCAGATAAAAAACTGTGTTGTTCTGAAAGAAGGATGCTTTTGACACTACTCGACAGAATTACGTGCAAAATTGATTCGAACAGTTTGCTTGCCTTGCAGATGATAGAAACTGGCCTGTATTTTCTACCTTTGTTTTCACACCAGACTTAAACACAGAAACAATACGCACGACTTTTCAAAGGCGCGGAAAGGTAGATGATTTTTACAGTTGTTAAATAGAGAAGCGAGAATCGGAGCTAGTACGACCCCGTAAGCTTTTAGTAGAGCGTAGGGAATTCCATCCAGACCAGAGGAAAGAGATGCCTTTAGCTGTTTGAGTGCCTTGAGAACGTCTCCTTCGCATGTAAGGGTGATGCAGAAATCCGAAGAAGACAGTTCGTGGGTGCGGGAGAGGGTATTGGTTCCAAATACTGAACTGAAGTGCTCAGCAAATGCATCGGGAACAGAAGCGATATCATTTCTCTTATCATCGAGAAGGCTGATGTTTTCTCGGCTCTTCGCGCCGGAGCAAAAACGGACGTACTCCCAGAAGCATTTGGAACTCCGCGTAGAACCATTTTCAACAGCAGAGATGTAAATTAACCAATCCCGCTTATAGAGCACTTTTCACAAAGACCTGTAATAGACAAATTGCTGTTGCCATGACTCACTATTTGTCAGCCGTGCCTTGCGATGGGCACGCTTCTTATGTTTCAAAGCAACGCGGAGCTCACCTGAAAACCAAGCGGGGAATTTAAAGTTCTTGGGCCGCTTACGCGGGATGAATAGTAATAATAATAATATTATTCGATGAATGAATTCATCAATCACCCTTTATTTTTGGTGCTCAGGAACAACCCTAGGGTCTTGGTACTGGTACACCATATACAAACATTCATAAAAACAAACTAAATCAAGACAACACAACACAGAAAACCATATGTATAAAAGAAACAATAAAGTGAAAATAGTTAGAGATCCCAGAAAGCAAAACAGCAAAAAAAAGGAAGCCTAGTGTTAGAAGCCATGACACCCGAGCAGCAAAACGTTGAAGGCACTTGAAAAATTGAAAATACACAAACAAATACTCCATGAACATGACAGAGAGATAGATAATGCACATAAAATGAAGGTTTTGTAACAAAATGTTAGGAATTTTTCAAATGGAAAAACGAAGTTCAGCGTTACAAGCACTGACACTCAAACCTACAGAAATTCAAGCAACACAAAACCAGAAAAAGTGAAAAACAAAGAAGCAAGAAGATGATTTGCATAAAATAAATACGGCACATAAATACCGCACCTAAATGACATAAAGGCACATAAGGTACAACAGTTTTCAATTCATTAGAGAACAAAGACCAAGAGCTCTGGAATATATCAAGACGATCGGAATATTCATTTTATGCACATTGTATTCTGCAGATGGACATGCGTCGTCTACTTAAAGCATATGTTCTGAAAGTTCGAAATGTTCGGAAAAGTTTGTTCGGCAAGTTGACATTGATACATGCCACCAAGTCATCCCTGAAAATATCACCACGAAGAAGTTTGTAAAGAAAGATAATATCAGCTCTAATTCGTCGACATCAAAGGGAAGGAATACTTTTGAGACAAGACTTGCTGCCGTTTGTGTCTTCTTGTACATAACGGAAACGGTGCTTAAAGATAGAAAGGAACTTGTTTTGAACCCTTTCGATCCGGTCACTATTTGACTTCAAAGTTCCATTCCAAACAACAGAACCGTATGCGAGAAGGGGTAAGCAGAGAGCCGAATACAACAAGAAAGGAAGAGAACTTTTAAACTCTCTATAATACCTGCAAACAGCACCGAGACATCGAAGAGAGCGTCCGGTAATTTGTGTAACGTGGGAAGAGAAAGTCAGAAAAGAATCAAATAGTACTCCCAACTCCCGAATTTCGGTCACCCTCGGCAGTGCAGTGCTTTAAATTTTATAGGAGTATTGCAACTGTTGAGTTTTCCTACTACAGCAGACAACTTTCGTTTCTGAGGAGTTCAAAATTAGGTCGTTTTTAGTGGCCCAATGATGGAATGACACAATATCAGCCTGAAGAGAATTACAGTGCTGAACATTGCGCACTTCTCTAAAGATTTTCATATCATCAGCATACAACAAAAAAGAAGAATTTTGAATGGCAGAAGGAACATCGTTAATGAAAATGGAAAAAAGAAGGGGGCATAGCAATATCGCTACTGGAGATAGCAACGTATAAGACCCACCAAAGAAGCGTGAACATCTAGCAGAATGAGCTTGGCAAGCAATAACGAGTGGTTGACCACACCAAAGACCTTGCTCATGTCACAGTAGACAGCATCAAGCTGGCTTCTACCAACGACTGCAGGGACAGCCTGCTCCATGAAGCATGCGAGGTTTGTGGAAGCTGAGCGACCACGCATGAAGCCATGTTGATTAGGAATGAGGACGTGTCTAAGTGAGAAAGGCAAGACCGTATGAAGAGATAACTCGAATATTTTAGAGGCAGAACAAAGGAGCGAAACTGGCCTATAGTTCATGGGGTCAGTTTTTGGGTTTGACTTGAAAACAGGGAATAAACGAGAAATTTTCCATTAGCGAGGGTACGTCCCCGACCAGAGACATTTAGTAAATATTGAGGTGAACACGGGAACGAATATATTTGCATACGTTTTTAGAATTGCAGAAGGAATACCATCTGGCCCAGAAGAAAGCGAGGGCTTTAGCCGCTTGATACTGATCCGCAGGATGTTCTCATCGAATTGGAAACAACCGGAGTTACCGTCCTGGCGAGAAGAGATGCTGCCGTTGTCACTACCACCACTAAGCCCAAAAAAGAAGAAAAATGACGAGCACAGCAGTCGGCCGCATCTGCAACCTCATCGCCGTTGGAATCAGGTAGACAAATAGATTCTTTCGTTGTACTGTATCTAGAATGAATGTACTTCCAGAAGGTTCACGGCTGATGAGTTGCTTTAGCTTCAACTGACGTCAGGTACAAAGCATGATCACGCTAGTGCAATATTTTGCACAGGGCACGTAGGCACCGGAACTCCTGAGCGAAGTCCTTCGCACCAGAGCGCTTCATCTTTCTGTGCGCCCGTTCTTTGAGTTTCAGGGCACCCCACAATTCAGAAGAAAACCAGTGTGGCAACTTGAACTTCTTTGGTAAATATTGCGGGATGTATTTCTTCATACCCAAACGCACAATCTCAGTAAAATGGACAACTTGTTCATTTACATCAGGGTCAATAATAATAAAAATAATAATCAATCAATCATTCAATCAATCAATCAATGTTTATTAGAGTGCCCAGGAACAGCCGAGGCCTTGGTTCTGGTGCACTGAGGAAAACAAAATGCGGCACTAATATACAGCAAAACTCCAATATAAACAGTCAACGAGAAGAACCAGCGAAGAAAAAAAGAGCAATAAAACCCTAATTATAAAAAAAAGGTATTCCAACCAAAATTTGACAATTAAGAAACTCTAATGGTGGATCAATGGCAAAAATATGTGGAACAATTGTCACAGCAGTTGGATGAAGCAATCAGACATAAAAAAAATATTCGCAGATATAGGCGAAAACACAAAGCTTTAGTAAACATGAATGTAGGAAACAAAATACAAGAACTGATTTATGAAATTACAGCAATGGAAAATGGAAAGTACCAGACACATGACTGTGGCTCCTCGCGGCACAAATAATATTCAATCAATCATCAATCAATCAATCATCAGTCAATCAATCAATAAATCAATATCTTTATTATAGTACCCAGGTACAGCCGTTGCATATGTTCTGGCACACTTAAGAAAAAGCCAGACGATGACACAAATACATCCACGCGTGAGAAGAACAACAAAATACAAGCTAAAAAAAAACTAGAATGAAAAATAGAGGTCATTTAACACAATCAATGATTTCGGCACACTAAAATTGGAACAATCACGAAACGATAAAACACACTTTCTTAAAAATTTGACAATACAATTGGGCAGATAAATATGAGTAGGAACAGTAACAAAGGTGAGCAACATAAACGGAAATAGGGCAATGAAAATAGAATTAAAACTGGTCGGAACCAAGTCGGGGAGAGACAGAAGTCAGAAGGTCACACATGTAAGACTGAAGCGGTGTATGAAACAGGTCAATATTATGGGAGTAGAGATTGTATGTTTCTTGAAGGCGGTACAATGTGCAGTGTCTATTGCATGTCTTACGGGTATGAAGTATACGAGACTTACGGGTACGTTTCGACTTTACTCGATCATTGACATTTGCAAGCAACTCCGAACAAAAAATAATAAATAACAAGTTTAAATAACAAAATTGTCAGCATTGGTTCGTCTTGACTTCAAACTTTGGAGAGGATTAGAAGTAAAAAAGTCTGAACCATTGCCACTGTGGCTTGAGAAACGATGTTTGTGGATAGATATGAACTTATTTATTTATACTTTGTTAAGTATATTACTGTTCGACTGGCACGTGCAGTTCCAAACAACAGAGGCATATTCTAAAATTGGGCGGACAACAGAAAAATAAAGCTTGAGTAGTGAGACAAGGTTGCTGAAATTTTTTAATATTCGTCAGACAAACGCCAAGCGAAGGCCAACAATAAGAATAATAATAAGAAAGGACAATAATAATAATAATAATAATTAATAATATAAAATATTAATATAATGATAATAAAAATATAGTAATAATATTCAATCAATCATGTTTATTTTCGTGCCCAGGAATAGCCAGAGGCCTGAGTGCTGGCACACGGATAGTTAGATTTAACATAATACAAGTAACATATAGCAAGAAACAAACAAGCTACAAGACAGACACAAATTCAAGTAGAAAAATGACAGAAATAAAGCACAGGCGGAGCCTGGGTACAGATAAAAAAAAAGATGCCTATGTTGCTCTGCCTGTCGTAAAGGCCACACGAACGGCACAGCCACAAAATTTGACAGTAATACAACAAAAAAACGGCAAGAGTGTAGAGACAAATGATAAGACGAACAAATGACATTACACATTTTCCGAAATACGCCACTATCAGTTGGATAGACACAACCGCAGAGAAACCAAATTCCAGAAAAAAAAGAACGACACTCATATCATGGAGTTTACCATACTGTATTCAAACGAGCTGTACGGTATATCGTAAAGAATTTCTGAAAGATGTCAAGGCGTTCAAAGAAGCGGTTGTAACAATTCTGTACTCTGCGCACATGAGAATTATTGGAGTTGCGGCAGCGGTCAAGAAGGGGCGATGCGACCTGGTTACCCTTTGTGGTACACTAAACTCTAACCAGTTAAGCAGGTCTACGCAAGAAAGGTCACCATAAACAATTTTGTGAAGAAATGTAAGGTCCGCCCGCATACGTCTGCAGTTCAAGGAAGGGATGGAAGGAACCTTGGGTAAGTAAGAATCAGGAGGAAAACTGTGATTGTGATGACGGTGCCTAATTTTGGATAAAAACTTCTTCTGCACACGTTCTATTAATTCACTACTACACTTGGAGATGCCGTTCCAGG
Source organism: Haemaphysalis longicornis (assembly GCA_013339765.2). Classification (NCBI taxonomy): domain Eukaryota; kingdom Metazoa; phylum Arthropoda; class Arachnida; order Ixodida; family Ixodidae; genus Haemaphysalis; species Haemaphysalis longicornis. The sequence continues at coordinate 78,896 of JABSTR010000203.1, forward strand.
CAATCGAAGCATATTCTAACTGTGTTATACATATTGCATTGTAAAGCATTAAAAATAGATCTGGAGTAGAGAATCCCTTTGCAATTCGACACACATTTCAAAGACTTCGGAGCGCTCGCTGGGTGATGAGCCCAATATGAGGAGGAAAAGAGAGGGTAGTCTCGAAATGCACCCCTAGGTCCCTAATCTCCTCAACCCTTTGCAGAGGAGCTACCTCAATACTGTAGAAAAACAGCACACAGTGGGTTTTCCGGCTCTAGGTGACAACCTTTGTTTTAGTGGGGTTTAAAATCAGGCAGTTTTTCCTGCACCAGACCGATAATTCCGACACATCCCTCTGCAAGGCACAGCAGTCCTGAACACCGCTAATGTGCCCAAATAGTTTGATATCATCAGCTTAGAGAAGAAAAGAAGAGTTTGTTAACACTGTTGACACATTATTGATAAAGCTAGAAAACAATAATGGACCCAGCAAAGAACCCTGAGGTACACCAATTGTTGCAAGGTAAACTCTAGATTTTTTGTAGTTTACATCTACATAAAAGGACCGGTAAAGGAGATAGTTGGACAACAAGGCAACAAGGCTTGCGTCTACACCGGACGTAGTAAGCTTGTTAATAATTGATGGTTCACCACATCAAACGCCTTACTGAGGTCTAAATAAATAACGTCCAACTGTCCGTTTTCACAAACTGAAGCCGAAGCCGGTGTCCTAAAGCTCGCTAGATATGTCACCGTCGATCGACCCGAGACAAAACCATGCTGATTTGGTATCACAACGTTTTTGACGCAGGCAGCACGAACTTTGTGCAGAGCTGACTCGAAGAGTTTAGAGGCGACACAAAGGATTGAGATCGGACGATAGTTACAAACGGCTGACATATCACCAGACTTAAATATTGGAAAAATTGAAGCGATCTTCCATGCACGAGGAAATTTGCCGAAAAGTAAGGAGTCGATATAAATGGAACTTAAGACAGGCACAAAAATGTTGCCGTAAGCCTTCATGAGGGCTGCTAAAATTTCATATGCACCACAGGAAAATGACGGTCTCATCCGTTTAAGGCTATCATTGAAAAGTTTTTCATCGAACATGGTTGTAATAAAATTAAACATACTATTAAAGGATAGAAGTTCGTCGTGACCATCTGGCAGTTGAAAGACAGAATGAAAGTACTGAGCAAAGCTCGTGGCAACATCCTTAACCTGTTCCCCATCGTATTAAGCAGGCTAATCAATCTTTAGACGCCTTGGAACGGCCGTGTACATACCTCCAGAAGTCAGCCGGTTTCTGAGACGAAGAAGCCTCTCACGACTCTATATAGAGCTGGTGGTCTTGCCGGTGGAGGATTTTACAAAGTAAACGATACCGACTAAACTCTGCTTTCCATTTGTCAAGCCCAGAAGGCTTGGCCCTGTTGTGGGCGTTGTCCTTAAGTTTAAGCGAACTTCGAAGTTCGTTAGAAAACCAGTGGGGAAATTTGGAAGGAAAAGGCTTATAAGAAGGGATTTACTTTTCCATGCCACTCCGGACTATTTCGGTAAAACGTCGAACCTGTTCGTCAACATCATTAACATCAAAAACACTAGACCATTCAGCAGATGAATAAAAGTGATACAGCCTAACATAATCTCCACGCTTGAAAGCGTATCGCGGGACTGCACAATTGTCAACACCGCCAGAGCGATGCTGGGTCGCGACCGAGACAGAGACAATAAGATTGGGGTGAAACTTGTCGGTGTGCGCAAGGGATATTTCGGAGGCACACACTTGTACGTTTTTCAAGTTTGAGAAGCACACTTCTAGAACATTACCACAAGAGTTTTCTATGCGGCAAAACTGCTACAAGGAGGTGAATTATGCTGAAGTGAAAGACTGTTCCAGGTAATACCTGGAGTGTTAAGTCCCCAAGTATAATTAGCATATGGTTGGAGTGTGAATTGGAAACAGTTTCAATAGACGTGAGCTTTCGATTATATTCAGCAGGTAAAATATCCGAGGATATATAGAATGCACCGAAGAGCAGCTTCTCACCCCTCTTTAGGGCTACCTCAAGCCAGACCTATTCCTCAGTCTCGAGGTCTGCACGCCGCACGCATTACACTGAGCGATCGATGGCAATAAGAACACCACCAGCCTTTTTCTTAGGCCCAGTTAACTTTCTGTCGCTTCTAAAAATTTCATAGGTAGGAGGAAAATAGTCGGAAGATGAGATATCATTGCAAAGCCAAGTTTCAGTAAACAATAGTAGAAAATTATGAGCACACAACATTTCTAAGAAATTCCGTGGACTTAGTACGTAGACCTCGAGCATTTTGATAATAGATGTCGAGAGTGTCGTTCTTACTGGTCATTCTCAGTAGTTTCACAGCTGTACACCATGCCAGGGTGGAGCTTGCCTTGAAACGGCTTATAGAGGCAGCCCTTTGGCCATATAAATCGGTGGCACAGACGCCTGAAATACTCTGCATTAACAGTTACACAAAAAGAAGAATACGAGTCATACCTGCTTTTAAGGCGTTTGCTCGACAATGGCGTGGCTTGCACATTCGACAAGTGGGCCCAGTTGCCCAGATGTCGTGTTAGCCAACAACTTCAAAACAAAGATGGCCCTTGAGCTCAGTAGTCGGCGCACCACAACCAACTCAGAAACTTCTGATGCACCAACGCACTGAGGGCTTCTTTTCTTCAGTAAGTTCGCCGGCGAACCATTACTCGCAGTGTCGGACCGCAGAGGCGGAGGTAGAGGGCAGTCCGAAGGCAACCGAAATCACTCAACGCTGCACCTGGTTGATCGTTGGAGCGTTCTACGATTCCGAAGCGTTCGTCGAGGACAAGAGGGGGCCGCCTTCGCCCGCTGCACCGGCGGCCGCTGCGGCGAACGACGACCTAATAGGGAGACCGGAGTGCGGTGACGTCACCGGTAGTGTGTTAAGGTTAGCAGGCTTCGGGGAAGCAGCCGGGGAAGGCGGCGGACGCGCGAGCTCCCATCGCAGGCAGCGAACCTCCTCACGCCGGGAGGTGACGCTTGCAGCCTGATGGGCAAGCTGAGCCACCTTGTCCCGTCGCAGAAGCCGGTTCTCCTCGGGCAGCTCGGTGACAACATCCCCATAAAAGAGAGGCTGGAGCAGGCTTCGGACAGGAGATTCTTCAGGGCAGCTACCAGTGCGCGTAGGTCCGCAAAGGGTTGAAGCTTGCTCCGAAAGGGGAGCCAAGCCAGCCGGGAAGGATGCGAAAGGGCTCACCGTCTTCGCTGGTATTGTCACCAGGGCCGCTAGGCCTAGCGGGTGGCGCCGCAGCCACACACATATTTCAGACGAACGGCTGCTCACCGGAGATCAAACGCTGCAATTCCTCGTCCGGAAGAACAATGCACTTTCCGTGCGCACGGCGTTTACACGCAGAACATCCAAAAACTTCCGCCTGCCGAAGAAAGCGAGGCAGCAGAGGAGATACTTTTCTTTACTGGGCGCCATCATTCGGCGAATAATATTAATAGTAGTATAATACCAATAATAATCAATAAATCAATCCACCTTTTTTTGGTGGCCAAGAATAACCACGGGGTTTTGGTGTGGTACACCATGCAAAAATATGACTAAAATTAAGACTAGACATCCCACAAAAATCATATGTATGACAGAAACTAGAAATTAAAAATAGCTACTTAAATCTCAGAAAGCAAAAAAGAAAAAAAAAACAACGTAAAAAAGAAAGGCGTAGTTTGCAAGCCATGACACTTGACCAGCGAAACGTTCAACACACGTAAAAAATAAGAACTATGCAATAATTTTAATAAAAATACATGATTAATCAATCAATCAATGTTTATTTGTATGCCCAGTAACAGCCAGTGGGCCTTTGTGCTGGCGCACGAGAAAAAAACAGGAACCAAAGGAAACAGGTGACGCAAGACGTGCTGATCTCCCACACAAAAAAAGAAAATACCATTGGTCACACTGAACGACAATTATATGCTTTGGAAAACACGTTCACACCAATACGCACACACACACATAAAGAAACTAGGGCCGATAGTCATAGGGCATTGCACCCGAACGGTTATTGTAAAAGCGTACATACTGGCAAGAGAAGTATGCAGATGGAATAATGTGCGCCGCAGGAAAACGGAGTGATCTCAGGTGGCTTCCACTTGAGATAAACAGTATGACAAGATTGTGTACAAGATACGCGAAAATAAAAAAACAACAAAAAGAAGAAATGATAGGAAAAGTTTTAGAATTAGAATTTTTGCTGACGAATCTGTGATTTACCGAATAATTTCCTCTTACAATGACCGAAAAGCTATGCAAACTGATTTAAACCCTAATAACGCATTGTGCTCATCCTGGATCCCGAATATGCTTACATCATAAACGACATTGAATTACTGCATAATCGTGCCGCCCGCTTCATGTTTTCAGATTATTCACGTCATTCCAGTGCCACAGTACTAAAGCGCCGAGCAGAGCTGCCCAAACCTTTTCATCGGCGCAAACTTTCACGCCTATCACTTTTCCATAAACTTTATCACCATGTGTCACTTCACGGCGATTGCTTCGAGCCACCTCCCATTAGTTTTCCAGGCCGCGATCACTCCTACAAAGTTAAACGCGTAAGCTGTAAGTCATCTGCTTTTTCTTGATCATTCATTCCACATTCCACAACGATTGGAATAATCTCCCATCGCATATTGCCTCAGAAAAAGACGCCACGAAATTTCAAGAAGTAATTCAAAATACTGACACCATCTAACTTTTGCTCTTTTACTTGTTTTTTTCTCTTTTCTGGAACGTGCAGAGCAAATGTGTAGTAGTTTTTACCTTGATTCAGCTTATTTGCGGTGTTATGAGTGAGTGTATATTTTTATTCGTTTTTGGGTGTATGGTTTATTTGTTTTGTTTTTGTTCTTAAGTTTATTGATTCTTTTTTCTTGCAATTTTATAGGTGGTTCACTGTGTACTTGTCGGTATTCGAACGATTTGTTGGCTATTCATTGCTCTATTTTTGCTGTCATTACCAATTACTTGTTATAACCTACTTCAACCATAGTTTGTATTTATTTGAAATTTTATCCCTTTTTTGACGTTCATTGTTGGTAGCTTTGCTCATATAACACCCCTATGTAATACGCTCTCATGAGAGCCTTTAGTTCTATTATTAATAAATATATAAATAAATTTGCGTTGCTCGCGCTTCACGCCAAAATGACAGCATAAGAGCAAGTTGTACATCATGAAGTCAACAATGAAACAGCGTTTAGTTATAGAATAAAAAGCTCGCTTAGATGCTTGCGAAAGAGAGTCCCGACATTATTAAGTATATATAAATATTGAGAGTACCGGTTGTACAAACAGTGCATTCGGAACTCAGGGCGCAAGCCACGCAAACTTTCGGGATTATGAAAAGCATCAGGTTGCCGGGTCACTTTCTGTGGCACATGAGTGGAATATGTTGCAGCAGTGCTTCACAAGGCACTGAGCCCTGAATAATTTTGAATAGATAAATATCCGCCTTACTGAGCATGGAGATTATTCGTGTTAGCGTCGATGCAGAAGATACTTCAGAGTTTTACCAGCGAAGGGATGGTTAGAAAAGAAATAGTTAATTTGAACCCTTTCAATGACCATACTGTTGGTTCTACACGTGCTATTCCAAACAACACAAGAATACTT